>VZRJ01002570.1:154603-252373 GCA_013397565.1 Ptilonorhynchus violaceus | reverse complement strand
TTTGGGTTGGTGGGGTATTTTTTTTCTTTTTCTAAAAAAAAAAAAATAGGGGGAATAAAAAAGAAAGGTGGGCAGAGTTTGCATTTCCATCAACTTCTGCCACACATATGCATGAAAAGAGAATCCCTGGCTGGAAAAATCCTGAAATAAAATGCATACATACATACCTTCCAGATATCCTATGTTGCAAATGGATGGAATAACACTTTAAATCTCTTAATGGCATGCCCAGTGGAGCACTGCAGAATTGCAGACACTGTCAGGTACCGTATCCTGCTGCTTGCCCGTTGTGAGATTTCCCTCTGCATGGACTACATTGTTGTCAATCCGTTTTGCCAGAATTTATTTTTCCTACACACTGTGAAAGAGACAAGGGTTTGAGTCCTTCTGTAAGGAAAAAGGGTTATGCAGTTTATTAATGTAAACCACAAATTCTTGCTTCTTTACTTATGCTAATAACAAAGGTTTCACTAATTTTACTGAATGTTGAATTAAGCCTTCACTGCCCTCGAGTAATGAAATCCATGTTTCCTTTGTCATGAACATGTCTGATTGAATTAATTAGAGAAAGCTTGCTTTAGGATTTGATCTGGGTTATCTTTCATGCTTTTAATTAATTATTTGCTATTTGACCCTCTTTTTTTCTTGTTTTAGGGGTATTTAAATTGATTTGTGTTCAACTAATCTTAATCAAAGTGTAAACTTCAGTTTGTCATGTCACATATATATTGTCTACATGCTATTTTCAATATTCTGTCTTGTTGGAGAATTTACTTTGATTTTTTTTCCCCCTTAGATATTTTTTTATACCATTTATATTCTTTAAACTCCAGATTATTTTCACAACTTTTGCTATAGGTAGCTACTTTACCCATTCAAGATGTATTACTTAAGATAAAAAAGTTATAAAAGAAAGGTTTAATTGTTTTGCTAGATTTTTTTTCTGTTTCCTGGTGAGATGAATAAGAAAATATTAGCAAGAAAATAAGTATAAAATGATGAAAAACTCAATTTCAGTTAAGATATTTTAGATAAATAATCACTTGTTCTAAATCTCTACCATATTTCTGATCTGTCTGAAACTTAACGTGAGTACTCAGGAGATGTTTGGGAAACAAGATATTCTTGTTGGTTTGGGATCTTTTGAAGCCAGTTCTATTGTAAAGCAGATATTCCATTTTAGTGCAAATCACCTCACAAAACTCTTAATTGTACTAGTGAAGTAAACACAAAAAATAATTTGGGGTTTTTTATTACGTACTAGGAGTTACTTTACAAAAGCTGAATTGAACTAAGGGGTTTTAATTTTGTTGTATTACAACACAAAGGTTTTACCTCTGTGGTCGGGAAGCTGCCAGGTTGGAGTGGGGGACGCTGTGGAAAATTCGACATCAGACAGACCATGACAGGTGAAATCATAATGAATGGCAGAAAGGACAGGGCTGAAATAGGAATAATATAAATTACTCTGGTAATATGTTCTAAAATTGCTAAGTGCCAGACTGAGCCTCATCCGCTGCGAAATATTCTAATGACCAATGAGTACATAAGTCTAAGTGAATTAGAAAGTCCACCTAAATCAAATAAATCTCATAACTTAGTACTCACAGATCATTATTAAACTTAATATGAAGGATAATAAGGGCTGCCCAGGGAAAATTTCATCACTGGAAATCCATGGTCATAGGTGACTTGCAGTTCCCTTTAATAATCAAAGACAAATTTTCTTTGAATTTCTATTAACTGCTTGAAGTACTTTGTTGTTTGCCTTCAGTTATAATTTCTGTCACATGCAATGAGATTACAGTGGTGGGACAATTACAGCACACTCATGAACACAGGTTATGTATTTTAGTATTTAGTTAGAAACTACTTGCAATTAGTAGAATTATTTGCAGCCGTGCTTCAAAAATAAAGAATTATTAAGAAAAAAACAACAAGATAAAAACCCAACAGATTTTGATGTGGTTTTATATTTCAGTGGGCTTTGGTTCCAACAGGTATATCCAAAGGAGGTGTCGAAGATTCAAATTAACCTTCGAGCTTCCTTGTGCCTCCCTTTCATGCACAGACTTTAAAATTTTATCAGTCTGGAAAGTAGCTGCCAGTTCTAGAGACAGCATTTCGTATCCTCCAGTGGTTAGAGTATTTATATTAGCATGAAAACCTATGCCATTTAATATTAGTTGAGTGTTTCGTGGCAAGTTTCCATTCAAGCTGAGTTCTCAGTCTGGCAAAAGTTCCGCAGTTCTCCGATGATAATCTGTGGTGAAGACTGGCTACCAAATCGTGTCTCTCTATTGAGACAGTGGTTAACAAAATCCCTGCCATTAAATAGGAATAACACAAACAACATATCCGCACATTTGCACACATGCAGAAGTCCTTTGGAGTTGTAATAACATATGGTCTTTGGTTTTTTATTTGGGATAGGAGTGGTTTGCCATAAAGACAGCCAACCCTGGGTGTTCTGCTGTTGGCACTCAGCACAGCACCTTGGTAGGACACCTTGAAACTGTAGAAGAACTTTTTACTGATAGATGCCACTGTCATCTGTATCAAGTTCCTGGAGTTTGTCTTTCTTTTTTCTGATATATTACATCCTGAAAGTCATCTTTCCTTCATTTTCCACATCTTGTTTCTCTTTCTTCTTTGCTTGAAAGACTGAAATTGCTCATTATCTGCTATAAATTAGCATCAACGGAGTTATCTCAATTTATACCAGCTGGACCAAAGCAGTGAATGGCTATAAAATGCTGTTCTATTTTATTAGAGAGCTGGCTTGGATTTAAAATATTATTTTATTTCACTGGCAGGTTTTCTTCTTTCCATCATCTTGCAATAAAAGTATTTAGTAAACAAATATATTAAACTATAATAGTTTTCCTGAACTTAAGAACCCATATACTTATTTTACCAGCCAGACCAGATAAAATGTGTTTGAACAGCTGTTGAAGCAAAGAATGTGCAACGTTAGGTTATGTGATGGAAGTTCATATGCAGACCCACAGAGGAGCTCAGAGAGTGAAGTGGAAGTTAATATGCACATTAATTCTAGAGCTCACTTACTATTGATGTAACTCTTTACTCGAGGCTTTTGGGCTATTAACTGAGTCATAAACCGAAAAAGTTCATGTAGTTTCTTAAAACTGTTTTAGCTGTATTCTAAAGCACAAAATTCTCTTGGATCTCTTTGAGATTTCTAGTAATTTTGACTCAGACTGTTTTTTATTTCATCTAGATGTGTTTACCTATTTCCACCTGTTTGCTTTTAAAATCTCCAACCCTCATTTGAGGAAGGAAATGCCATTCAGTTTGAATCAGGATCATAATGGATCTCTTTAGAAAAGAACAAATCTGTCAGTGAAGAATAAGTGAGAACAACATTTTCTAGTATTTCAGTTTAGATTATCCCCACAGTGGTAAGCAGTATCTCTCAATAATTTAGCTGGCATTTAGCTATAACAATGTTAACTGATAGAAGTAATTATAGTGCTTTCTTAATATCACAAATCTCTCGTGTGCAATATAGAAAGTCATTGAATGGCATAAAATACTCAAAGGACTAACTAAAAGTTCTGAGTTGATTGAAAAGCTGAGTTGAAATAAGAATATATTAAAAAATCCTAACAAGAGCTACTTTCTAAATTCAATCAAGAAATGGAACTACAAACTATGCAGATGCATAGAAGAATAACAGAATAGTACATGAAGTGAATCAGAACTTTAGGTGATACATGACAGAATAACAGCAGTGCATTGTACTGATTTATACGCTTCAGGAATCTGATATATATATGTAAAAGGCCAGTGCAATAGAAACAGAACGAAGATCTAACTGGTTTTTTTCAGAAGTATTCTCTGTAACAGCATTAATTTAATCTAATTAAAATGTCTGATTTAAAAAGACATGTGTTTCCAACTGTGCTCCCCAGAAATACATATCAATAAAAATTTCTTATCTTTATCTGCACACAAAAAGAGAGAGGTTTGCACATATATTTAAAATTAAAGTGGATTCATGAAAAAAAAAATCAATGTATTTGATTAATATTTTATCCTGGCCTGTTGTTTATTGAGGAATAACAGTTGAACAGTAATTCAATAAGGTGGCCAATAAAAGGAAAGAACTGGACCAATACCTGTAGAGGAACAGGCTTGTCTGACAACAAGCACTCTAAAGAGGGCAATAATAAAGCTGTTACCTGAAATCCCGAACTCCAGGTTGTCAGGAAGTTGTACATCACTTTTTCCATGCAAAAGAAACTTGAATATATTCATACATAGATGTGTGTGTATGAGCTCCTTCATAATTCTCGCAGAAAAGGAGTCTCAAATTTCCTAATAAATAGTTTTTATCCATCCCAATACTATTTCACATTAGCATCCAGAATGACCTGATTTTTTTTTCCTGTCAAAAATTATCCTTTTGATATGGATTTTGAGAAAGTGCTGGAAGTTTGAATGTTTCAAGCAAATCCATTGTTCATTAGTCCCAAATAATTTGTTTCTGTTTATAAACCCAAAATACAGTGTGTGCGTGTGAGCTAATTGTCATGGGTTTAGCGACTTCTGATTGGCTAAGGGCTCAGAGTTGACAGGCCGGTGGACCAATGATACGCCTCCGTGAAATTTGCATATTTTTGCGGAGGGGAAGGCAGAAGAGCACCCATCTTAGAACTCTCCCCCTGCGGAGACAGCGGGCGCCACTCTGGGTCGGCTGCGGCCCCCAGAGTCGCGGTCCCTCTGGTCGCCAGGGCCAGTGGCCAAAATGCTGCAGTCGCCGGGAAGGATGCCCCGTGCCAGTAGCCATGAAACCGCTGCTAGCCAACGCTGGAGCCTTGGACCATGCGCGGTGGCAAGAAGCCCTGGAGCCATGTGGCGGGCGCGTTTTCCACTCTTTCCAATGGCGGCTATAGTCGACTGGAGACCACCACGCGGCAGAAAATCCGAAAGAGACCAGCTTTCCAGGATTTAAAGGTACAACTCCAGGTACTAGCCTTTCTTCCAAGTCGGAGGGAATGACAGACTCGGTTCACGCGGAGAAAGACAAGATAGCGGTTGCTGCATGGTGGGACCCGCCATGGCAGCGGCGCCGGAGTCAGAGGAAGAAAATAATCCACCAAATACAGAGCTGAAAATTTTCTTCTGTTCTGCAAGCTTTGGTGAGCTCTAAATGTAACAAAACTATTCTTCTATAATTCATTCTGACAGAACGCTGGGGGGATGATGAATATCCACTTATAGCCTGAAAAGAAATTGCCCACGCCGGGCACATGTTGAGGTTTGAAGAAGAGGACTCTTTATTATTATTCCTAACAGGCTGGGATTATTCACACCCTTAGAAACTACCCTATTGGACTAGTGATCCACAGACTGTGAGAGTTTTGTGGGAAAGGAATTGTTTTTTCACTGCAGCAGCTTTTTGGGCGGGGCTGCTGTTTGTGATATATTCTTATTTGGAAGTTACAGCAGAAGAAAATTCGTTTCTATGTATTAAGAAGGACTCTGGCCTTCTTAAAAATCCCACGTTTTTGTTTTGTCTTAATGCGTTCAGTAAGAAGGTGGGATGGTGTTTCGGGAGAAAGGAAAAGTATCTGTATGTTTTGCCTTAATATTTTGGTTTTTATTACTATTATTTTTACTCTTAGTTTTTTTAGTAATAAAATCTATTCTACTATTTTAAGTTTTGGAGCCTGTTTTTGCCATCAGTCCTTCCGTTCTCCTCAAATATCCATGTTTCTCCTTATGAAAATAAAGGCTAATCCCCTTAAGAACAATTTATCGTGGTTGTCTGGAATATCACCAGGCAAACCCACGACACTAATAAAGCACATAAACTTTTTAAACATTTTTCATTTGTGCAGTTATTTATACTTTAAGAAGAAAATATGATGAATGAAACTAATAAAAATTGCAATAATTATTTATCTTTCTCTCTTTTCTTACTTTTTCTTTCTCATTCTCATTCTTGTTCTTCCTTCCATTCTCTCTATCTTTCTCCCTTCCCTTTGACCCTTCTTCCCTTCCTCCATTCTTTCCTTTACTTCTTCCTGAAATGCAAAATAAAGAGGAGAAAAACTAGAAAGTGATGTGGGGGGGAGAAAAGAAGTGAAAATCACTGCAAGATAAATTGTATTTTCACATCAAACTCAAAATTTTCACTTCTTTTCTTGGTTCAGGATGGAAAGTAAATTTCTTTAAAATATTAAAATTTCATGTGAAACTGTAATCTTATTTTCAGTCATCTTTATTTATTGGCAAAATTAGTTTTATAATTGTAGCTATGCAATATTTGAGCTGGTGTTTATACAACATTTTAATTCTACTCTTGAAGTTTCAACTGTTGGATTTCTTTAACCATAATGAATCTAAGTATTGAGATTTCATAAATCAGATTGTTCTAATAATTCATCTGTGTGGGAGGGTCCTTAGATGGATCCTGCTATGATTGAGATGTTGGATTTGGGTTTACAGTGTTGATTACATGACTAACGACTGCAGTTTTGCTCTCTTGTCTCATCCTGATAGGTCTAATTGAGAAACTAAAAAAAACCAAACCAGTAAACTCAGCAGCTAATGGAAAGATTCATTTTTCCTATATCTTCACAGGAGGTTCAGTTTATTGATCCAACTTACACAGGTTAACACAAAATCCAAATTATGGTTGCAGTTTTCATGTGAATCAGTTAACCATAACTAGCATTTTTTCCTCCTGAGAAGCAGAACTCTTAATGGATTGCACCAGTCATGCCAATTTTGACCGTATTTCAGAGTACATTGTAGCTTTTTGTCATGATAGTGCTTTGCTTGTCTGTCTTCTGTGTTAGCTTAAGCGAGTTGCCTCTTTAAAGGTGGAAACAGCTCAGGACGCCTTTGATGACTCATTTTTCCTCTGTTTTCTATTTCTCTCCAAGTTTCTTTCATCCTTGATCTCAGGAGCAGCATCTGCTCAAAATTTAATTCAGTCCCTTACTTCCCCTCTGCTCAGCACTGGTGAGACCATAAATGGAGTTCTGTGTCTGTTTCTTGGCTCTCCAGTGCAAGAGAGACACGGACACAGCGGAGAGAGTCCACAGAAATGTGCTCCTGTGGGTCTTCCCAAGCGTTGTCCTGAAGGCAGCCTGCAGGGCCATGATGTGTAACACTTCTACTTGGTCTCCTGATAATTGGAGACACACAGCTTGAATTTGCATCTACTTTTTAGAGTTTTTAATTCGGGAAAGGAACTGGGCAGCAGCTTGAGTGGAGCAGACCTTACACTCATGTGCAGAGAGATATACCCCATGCACACTACTCTGTAAAAACAGGCTTGGGAGCACTCACAGGAGTGGTTTTGCTCAAATTACTTGTGGAGCATTTTGTTTGACTCTGCTTTTATTATATAAAAGCAGGGCTGGACAGAACACAGCAGAATATTATGGCATCACTTAGCTACCAATTATGCAAATATCTCTGATATCAGTTACTGTCAAATGCAGCAAATGCAACTATTTTGCTTAATATTCAGTTCACAAGAAAGTTAATGTGCCGTTCAACTGATTTTATTGATCTGAACAATGATATTATGATGCTCTGGTGAGATTCAATTATTGCAGGAAAAGTGCAGGGGTAAGGGGATGGGTAGCAGAGATGATAAAATTTCTCGGGGAGTTTAAGGTGTGAGAGTGGCATATTTGGGATGACAAACAAAAACCTGTACTGGCACAGTAGACAAAATAGAGTAAACCAACAACCAGCTAGAAATTCAAGTTGCTGTTAAACCACAGTTTGGACTCATTTCACAAAGTTTTCTACAGAATTCCAGGGTGCTCGCCATCACTGTCACACAGCCCAGTTAGCAAGGCAGAGTAATACAGCCTCACCTTCAGAGTGGTGTGCAGACTTAGCCACCTGATTTAAGCATCCAGAAATTGGCAGCTAGTCCTAAAATTGCTGCCTAAGCTTCTTTCTATAGTCAATGGAGAACAAGAAGTATTTCCTGAAAAAGACATTCCAGACAGACATCATGAATCACTTTCTGATGGAAGCTCTCACACACTCTACTGATTACATATGGAAACCGGATTAATAACTAATTTAAGGATGGCTAAAATGAGATAAGAAGAATTCCATGCATTTGAAATGTATCAGTCCTGGATAATTAACCTGAATTAGAAAAGGACAGAAGTGGACACTAGTTTGTCAGTTCACAGAATTTCCTCGAATATCTCTTATGCCATTGTGTTTAAGGGTCAGAAGACTTCACAGGAGAGGTAGCTTGTATAGAAATTGGAACACTGCCTGGTGACAGAGGAATGCAGAACCTATCTGCTTAACTGGCATTGTACAGTGATTTTTATTTGAAGGTCCAAAAGATCAAAAAGGTTAGGCTTGATTCTCTTTGCTGGCCACGCTGCTTTTGTTGCAGCCCAGGATATGGTTGTCTTTCCGGACTGAGAGTGCATTTTCGTAGCTCATGTCCAGCCTCTCATCAACCAGCACCCCCAAGTCCCTCTCAGCAGGGCTGCTCTCAATCAAAGACGAGCATGGGCCACCATGGTGATTAGAGGGATGGAGCAGGTCTCTACAAGGAAAGACTTAGAGAAGTGGGATTGCTCAGCCTGGAAAAAAGAAGAGTTCAGGGTGATGAGATTGGGGTCTTTCAGCACCTCAAGGGAGCCTACAAGAAAGCTATGCACAAGAGTCCGTACTGACAGGATAAGGGAAAATTATTTCAAGCTGACAGAGAGTATGTTTTAGAATAGATACTAGGAAGAAATTCTTTATTCAGAGGTTGGTGAAGCACTGGAACAGGTGGACCAGAGAAGCTGTGACTGCCCCTGCCCCATCCCTGGGAGTGTTCAGGCCAGGTTGGATGGGGCTTTGAGCAATCTGGTCTAGTAGAAGGTGTCCCTGCCCATGGCACAGGGGTTGGAATGAGCTGTTCTTTAAGGTCCCTTCCACCCCAAACCATTCTGTGATTCTATGACGATTCAGTGATCTCGATACCTCGAGGTGAATGTATTCAGTAAATTATTCTCTTTTCACTTCAGTAAACAGTTATAAATAAGTAAATACAGATGCAGATGCTTGTTTAGAATTGAAGACAAGTTTGTATTACATCTTATGCTTTGTGCTGAGTGCCAAACATCTTTCCACAAGCCTGTTCACCTAGCTCAAAATCCAGACAGACCTTCGTTTGGAAAGACTGTGAGGTAGCTTCGGAGTTGTTAAAACATATCAGAGTCCCTTGATGGCTTGCAATATCAAAAGTTCTAGCCCAGCGTTTCCTACTTGTATTGAGATTTTCACATCTAAACAGATCCATACTGCAGGCAATTACCATCAGCAGATGGGAAGGGAGGAAGCAGATGTGTGTAATCAGACTTTCTATTGTGACTTTTGCTTTCTGCCTTATGTAGTTTCACTATCTATGTGATTCCTTGCAAAACTGACACCTTTTTACATACCACAATTACTGTTCACCTTTCCGAGGTAATAGTGACTTAAATTACTGACACCTTAGAGTTCTAGTTCAAGATCTGCAGCATCTGTGTCCTCAGTTTCTACACCCTGAACAGGTTGAAGCTGTATCATAAACCAGCAAAAAAATACAATTCAAACACTGATTTATCATTTAAAAAGTCTGTCAGTGTGGACTCACCCTGACACATTGACTTTGTCTTTCTTCTGCCACACAAATCTGTCTTTTCCCAAGCCTGAAAAGTATGGAAGAACACAGAACGAGAGACACCAGCTAAGGCTGGTAGGCAGCAGTGGGTACTCAGAGAACATGTAAGAACAGGGCATATGGTGATACATTCTCACAATTGTATTTCCAAGTTGCAGAACCCTTTGGCTTAGTGGCTTCCTCAGCCAGAGAATTTGTGTAAATCCCTCTGGTTTATATCCTTTGATGGGCTTTATTTACAAGGAACTGTACCACTGAGGCTCAGAAAGAAGAAACAGTGGTGCTAATAGAAGAATAGACAGGAAAGAGGGAGGTGAAGTAAGTGGAGGCCAAACAAGTGAAGGATCGCATGCTGTGGAATGGACCCATGCTGGAGCAGCTTGTGAAGAACTGCAGCCACGGGAAGTGCCAGCACTGGAGCAGTTTGTAGCAAGAACCCCAAGCTGGAGCAGTGGAAAAGTGTGAGGAAAAAAGAGCAGCAGAGATTAAACATTATGAACTCTCTAACCCATGTTCCAATTCCCCCTGTGCTGCTTGGTGGGGAGGAGGTAGATGAGATGGGAGAGAAGTTGAGTGTGTGAAGAAAGGTACGGTGAGGGCAAAGTGCTTTTAATTTTAGTCTTGTTTCTCTCTAACCTACCGTTATTAATTGGAAATAAATTAAATTCATCTTCTCAAGTCAAGTCTGGTTTACCTGTGACAGAAATTGGTGAGTGATTTCCCTGTCTTTACCTTGACCCGGGAGCTTTTTCATTGTATTTTTTGCCTCTGTCCTGCAAGAAGGTGGAGTGACAGAGCAGCTTGGTGGGCACGTGTCTGACAGGTCAACCCAACGCACAGAGTTAGTCCTGTTTTACAGGTCCGGATCCAGCTTTCTTCGCTGAAGACGCCTGTGAAAGGGCATGAGGAAATTACTAAATACCTCCCATTATAACTGTTAAATTATATGGCTGCAAAGAAACCAAGAAGTTACCGTGTGTTTCCCAGAGATTCCCTTGCCTTTTTCAGTCTACTACTTTTCAAGTAATTTTAGGCAGACTGTTAGAGAAAGTTTTTTGGACTTTGCAAGAAGCAAGTAAAATTTTGACTAGAAACTCTAATGGAGGTGTTTATTTCAGTTTGAAAAATTCAATATTTTTGGCTCTCAGTTCTGTTCTCTACTTCCTAGAGCAAAATTCTCTTTCTTAGTTTATGAGAAAGTTTCTCATCTGACAAAGCCATAATCATTCACTTGAAAACCATAAATACAATGGAAGAAAACCTGCCTAATGAGTATAAATGCAAAACATGCTGGATTGCCAGATCAGTGAATTTGCTAATTTGGTATGTAAATCTCTCCAGGAACTCTCTCCTACAGAGAAATTAATTCAGTACTTGTTCAGTCTTTGGATAATGATAATCTATTGGTCTGTACAGTTGACTGCACTGCAAGGTAAAGATAGTTGATAACATCCTGCAAACACTGGAAGACATGGTCTTGCTTTCCTCTTCTGCGTGAAGGATCAGGTTTTAAACACTTGACTTGTTTACAGAACCTCCTTCTCATAAAGCAATGTGCTTCTAAAGCAGAAGCATGGCTTTTCCAAGCATATGATCACTGTAGCTTGACATGTATAATCTCTTAGATGTCAGAATAAACTCAGCCACAGCAACACTGAGCTTCTTGGCATCAGCAGGAACAAACATAGGTCAATGCTCTGCATTTTTAACAATGAAAACCCTAGAGCATTTTTAGGGGTCTTCTTCGATAGTTGTAGTATATACAGATTCCCAGCTCTGGCATACTTTTCTCTCTTAGACAAGTTTTCTCTAGTACGTTCCTTTCTGAGTTCAAAACAATAACAATAAAATATTCCAGGAAATTATTACCGACATGGGAATATCAAAGCTGATTTCCCTCATTCCCTTTTGCCTTACAATATGTCTATTTGTTCATTCTCTGCCATATTCTCCTATCCACTTGAATGAAAACGATTATTTATTCCAAATAATTTCCTTTTTTTATTTTTCTTCTCTTTGTAGTTGACATGCTATCACATGTACTCTTCATCTGGTACATTAGTCAGTTCCTGAGGCAATGAACATCCGCCAGGTTGTATTTGGCAAGGGAAAGCAGTGAGCTCACACAACAGAAGATTCTTGGATGCCAAGCAGAAACCTCCCCTCACTCAACTACATCAATAAGGGACAGATTTTAAGATGAGTTAAATCAATACACTTAAGGTCCTAGATCAAACCTTTATCTGAAGGATTTAAGCAATCAAGATGTCTGAAGCACCACCAGAGAGGTTAATCCATGAGACACACAAGATAACATCATTTCAGTACTCCCCAGCAGCCATCATCGAGTTCATCCTCCCAATTTAACTGTATTGACAGAAATAGATTATATACAGACTTCCTTGGACAAATACATTTGTTGATAGGCATTTCCAAGATTAAATTATTCCAGGCACTATTAATATGACTAAAGCTGTAGATAGCATCTTTTAATTTATCTAATCTGATTATTGTGGGGTTTGGGACAAAAGACCAAGACAAAATGAGAAAAGAAGCAAAAACACAATCTAAAGTCAAGGAAATAAAAGTTTATTTACATTTCATATTCTACATTCAAATTGCGATTCTTCTCTAATAGAACTTTTAATTCACCTCCTCAAGATGAAAGTTTCCTAGATGTTAAGAGAAACATCCACACAGGATCAATTTTGGCAGAGCTGTATACATCTAAACTGAGATGGATCCAGAAATTAGACTTTGCCTTTGAAAATACTGGAGGGATTCAGTAATTTAGAAATATTTTGATAATGTCTGGAATTGTTCTGAAAGGACAGATTGCATGAAAAGAGTGTCATCTGCTGTCTTTTTTCAATTTTTGCTCTCTATGAAGGCAGCAAAACCACCCACATGTTTTCCTAACACCTGAGTGGTTATAGGACTCTGATTTAATTCCAGCCTCATATCAAAGAGTTTCAGATTTAAAATTCTCTAATGCCTGGAATGTTTCCTAACCACTGGCTTACAAGTTTTTCAAAGGCAGAGCATGCTTCAGCCCTTCAGTGGCTGCAATGTTATTCTGCAGAAAATTTGAACAGGTGGTGAGAAGACAGAAATAAAGAAAAGTTCTCTGTCTCTAAGTGATTAAAATAGTCACTTGAATATGAAAAGTCTGAGGGTTTAAACTCTACACCCAGAACTTGTTTTAGTATGTCCTTTAAAAAAAAAATAAAATTATTTATTTAAAGTCTTCATTCATTTTTAAAGTACCAAATATTAGAACTATCTGTCAATTTGTTAGATTTTAGGCTTTGTTGCTAACATCAGCTGAAGCATACTTTTAATGAAAAGTAGTGTCTGAATAAAGGAAAAAGACCAGAATCCATTTGCACTCTTGAAAACAAAACAAAACAAAACAAAAAGACAGAATTACTTAAGGACATATTGGCTAAAGAACTAATGAACATACATACAGCTTTAAAAGCTCTGCAATGAGTGTTGCTTCCTGCCTTACAGAAAGAAAGAGGATGTGGGAGGGAAGCAAGAATACTATGTCATTTAGAGAACGTTCTGGGAAGTGCTGATGTTAAAATGCTAATCTAAAAACAGAGGGCACAAACTCTCAGAAAACAAGACCTGATGTGTTTAGGTGATCTACCAAATAGTTATTTATATATATTAAGTGGACGTGAAATATAAACTGGAGAAGCTCTTCACAGGCAGAAGTCAGAGCAGTTTTTCCTCGGCTTTAAAGCTGAGACAGTTGGCTACAGCCAAGGCATACTCCTTTTTTCTGTGTCTCATTCAATTTTATTTACAACAGCATAAACAGGAGGGTACTAAAACCCTGTTCTTCCTTCTTAGATGTCACAGAACACTGCTCTTCATGCTGCTAGGAAGAACATGCTTCAGGAAAGAAGTGATATTGTTTGGAATATCTGAAGTGAATAAAATGTTGATCTGCTTTGTCTGAAGATAGTATTCTAAGTATCTGTCTATTGCAGAAAAAGAAACTTGCTGGAATTTGGGGAGGTTTTTTATGTGTATTATATTAAAATGGAGGTCTTTGCTGTATTTTGGATGGATTAAAATTCGGTAATTTTGATATTAAGAATTTGGATGAGACACAAAGGGAGGGATTGAGTCTGATCCCTAAATTTGGGTATCTATAGAGGCATTAGGTGTCTCTAAACTCCATTTCAGTCAGTGGACATCATGTCAGTACAGCACAGGTGGAAAATCCATTCAGGTATTGAGCTAACATGGGCTCAATTCTGTTATCTTAGTGTGCTCTCAGAAATGTGCAGCTGGACTCACAGATCTGACACAGGAAGTTCAGGAGACACACCTCCTTCAGGATCACGCATTGGGGAGCAGAGACAATGCATAGGCCATGCCATATAGCATTAGACATGTTTGGTATACAAATCATGTTCTATTTGTCTACCTTTGGGTAATCTGAATAGCTCAATAAGCTCTATTGATTGTATTAAGTAGTTCAAGAGTAGCTTACAACAGACACAGACAGGTAGATCAGCCATTCAGCTACTTAAAGATACAGATCTACTGCCTTATAAAATACTCCATATCCTGGCTGGCTGCAACCTGCTGCTGTTCAAGGACATAATTTTTCTGTAGGTGTTGAATACTGTCTTTGAAGACAAGACTGGGGAGACCCCATTGCAACCTTCCATACTCTGGAAATATCTTGGTTTAGGAATGGCATTTTCCAATTTGGTACTCCTGCTAAAACCATGATCTGTTTCCCCTCCAATTGGAGGAACAAAAGGTAGAGATCACAGGGTGAGATAAGAACAATTTACTGGAAGCAGCAATGAGATAAGAAAACAAACAGCAGCAGCAACAATATTAATAACAAAAGGTATAAGAAAAAGAAATTATTTAAGTAGAAAGCCTGTGACAATAAACAATGTCAGACAGCTTTCCCCACCAGTTTTATCGACTGGAAGGAACCTCTGTGTCTTAGCCACGCCCCACTTCAGGCTACTGCAAAAAATTAACCCTATCTTGGCCAGAACCAGGACATACCTTAAGGGGGCTTATAAAAAGGAGGGAGAGGTACTTTTTATAGGAGCAGAGAGTGAGGAAAAGGGGTAATGGGTTTAGACTAACTGTTAGGAAGAAAGTCATCACCCAGAGGGTGATGAAGCCCTGCAGCAGGTTACTCAGAGAAGTTGTGGACACCCTATCCCTGGAAGTGTTCTAGACCAAGCTGCATGGGGCTCTGAGCCACATGATCTGGTGAATGGCATCCCTGGCCATGGCAGGGTGGTTGGAACTAGATGATTTTTTAGGTCCCTTCTCACCCAAAACTCTCTTTGAGTCTATGAATCCTACATTTAGGCAATTCAGCTAAAAATCTACACTGAAACTGAGTCATCTCTTGTTACAGTACCTTGAGTGGGCTAAGAAGAAAAAATCCTAAATGTCTCTTAGAAAAAGAATGTTCTCCAAAAACCTTGAAATGAAACTACAAAGGAAGAAACAAACAAATGATGAAATAACTGAACTGTCCAGTAAGTGGACAACTTTAAAGGTTGTACATTTTTCAGAAAGTACAGTTTTAAGTATCACAGTTTTGTACTCAGATATCTAATTCTTTAATTGCAAATTCTCTGAAGCAGGCTGTTATTATGTCTGACTATTACCTAGCATGGTGTTGCTTTCAGATGCAGGCTCTTTGTTTTGTCATAATAGAAATAACAGTAACAAACATACAAACTGCTAGGGAACATAGCCCACTGCCTAGTAATTAACTTGTGTGTATGTATATATAATCCACATGGTTTCAATGCCAAGAGCTCATATATTATAGTTTAAAAAACATTGTTCCAGCTGTGTGAGCAAATTCCCAAACCCGTGGCAATTTTTTTGAAGAGGCGCATTTCTGGGTCAGAATTCAAGATGTGTCTGCACACATTTCAGTGTCCAGGTTTTGGAATAGTCTCTGTTTGGAAGACAGCCCCATCTCGTCAAAGCACAAAACTTTATTGTTTTGGAAACATACTTTGTCACAGTGTTAGCCATGAACTGATCAAAAATATTTGTGCTTTCAGCAAATGGATCTATTGTGCCAATAAACACTGATGTTTTGTCTTATTTTTCAGTATTTCATGAGTGGTATACAAAAGCTATAGTGCAGTGACAGGTAACACAATCCTCTTCAGCAGCATTGACTTGGAGTTCAGAACCATGGAAAACTCAAAAACAAATATCACAATGATATTGTTTTAAAGTTTCCATTTCATAATCATTCTCCTGTGTAATCAGCCTGGCAAAGGGACACGCCCTAATGGGTCAGTATGCACTCTGTCTTTTTCAGTGACTAATTTCAGGCAATGAAGAGAGGTCATTTTGTTTTTTTGATTGTTTCTAATAATATTCAGATAAAACAGAATAGAAGTTCTTTCAGGCTACAAAATGCACGTATCTCAAACATATTCCTTTCCAGTTACACCTAACAGAGATTGTGCTGCTTTTATCATTCTACACTTTAGAACTACGGTTTTCAGGAAAATACTATGATCACACAGCTGAAGTTAAACCTCTGTATTTTTATACACAGGCACCCATGTCTAAAATTCTTCCCAGGCTCTTTTATGTGTTCAAAGGCACAGTCCATAATATGCCAATTTCTGTAATATTGTAAATGATTCAGTACCCTACCTCTCCTAGGCTCTCCTTGATGTTACAAGGAGCTTTTCAGACTAATGGAGATAGATATGGATAGAACAGTAAAGATTGGACAGCAAAACTATGAAGTTTAATTTATTGTAAAGTTCTTATTTTATTGTAATTATGTTCTTATATTTGCTGTAGGGTTCATTTAAAATGCTGCTGGGGTCAAGGTTGTTCTTCACTCAAGGCTGAGAGATAAGTTTGATTACTACTGAAATTGCAATAAGAAAAGTATATGAATGTAAAATTATTTGTATTCACTGTTATATTGTTGGTGGGTCAGAAATGGTGCACAGCGTATGAAAGAGTTCATTAATGACGAATGAGAGTTATCTTTTTGAGAAAGGGATGAATTAAAGCTGGCTAGAACACAGATCTCTTGATACAACTCAGTCACTTATAACACTGCTAGTTTCATATTTCTTAGCATGCTCTCAGTTTTTGGTCTTTCCTGAAAGCAGGAATACATTATTCCAAAGTCAAACGGAGATCAGAAATAGTCTGATTTCTACTTTCTTTTCAGTGCACTAAAGAAAACTGTCGGTAATGATATTTAGAATCACTTTGGAAGCTTGTTTCAATACACCGAGATACCCAAATTGCCTGTCACCTCTCTGTTACCTTTAAGCTGCAAATGGTTCTTTATATTGTTAATTTATTTATGTACAGTAGACACAAGATTAGTCCAAAGTTCTTGGTAGTAAGGAAGTGGAGCCACCCTAAAAAGGACTCTCTGGGCTATTTGTGTCTCCATGTAGTCCTTTATATGAGAGCAAATACAGGGCTGCAGAAAGTTTCTGCTATTACTAGACAGGGAAGAGTAGCTGGCAGAATTTCCAGTCTCAAGACAAGGAACTTGACAGTGATTTGCAAATAAATTGCAGAGATGACTTGGGGGCAGTCAGAAGGAAAAGTAATCCTACACCAATTTTCATCAGAACTTCTCAGCTTTAAGCAGCTGCTGCAGGTTGAGGCTAATGCCTTGCAACATAGTTGGTCTGTGAGTATGAGCTGAAATGTGATGTATAATCCAAGCCTAGTACTAGTAGCATGTATATCATTAAATTGATTTTAACACAAAACCTGAAGGAAAAGAACTTTAAACTTGACTGTGATCTCCTATGAATAATTCACTCCTATGAAACACACCTTTATGTGTTTCATGAAGAGTGGTGACCATATATTTTAAGTAATAAAAAAGAAGCAATGGTTTCAATATGAATAAAGAGATGGGGAGGGTATATTACCTGTATATGTATTTGTATATAGACACATATATGCATATACAAACAGCCTAGTTTCATCCTGTATCCCATTGTGTCCATAATTCAGGTGTGTGCAATGAAACAAAAGCTTTCAGCTGATGATTTATCACCTCTGTACTGGTGATATTATCTTGGATGAATTGCTCTTTGGTTCTTGTATTACTCTACTGCCCACAGTACAAAGATGAAACCAGGTCAGCTTAGATGGTTAACTTTAACATGATCCATTGCTCAGAATTAAGTAACCTCATTGGACTTAAATCCTGAAGAAAATAAGACCATTATGAAGGCAAGGACAGATGGGCTCTGAAATGCTGGAGCTCTGCAGTGAACACCAGCACAGTGATACCAGGATGCTTTATCTCCCTGTCCAGCTGGTTTCATAGGCCAAGGAAATAGCTTTTGCCCTGGTCCCTGGACTGCAAAAGTGCTTTTAACTCTTGTGGTATGGGCTAAAAAACCCAAACAAACAAGGATTCAGTTTAACACTTCACATTAAAATAACCCTTAATACTCCTTAAAACACACTAACATAGCCACTCTTGTGACACCTCACTTGGAATACTGTGTTGATGCCTTAGGATTTTGGCTTTTATATTTTTCATATACTTGTAACCCTGCAATTCTTAGTGTATAACTCTAAAGCCCATATAAAAGTGTTAGCTACTGCCTTTTAGACAAAACAATCCACCTTCAGGCCTGGACTTCAAAGACACCCTATGGCTTCAGGCCCAAGATATGTAAACAACCGTTGATGAAGGAGGGAAAAACCTGGGGGGAATTACCTCATTACCTGGGGCTGTAATTGGAAGAGCTAGCCCCGATATGACAATGGACCAAACTTATAAAAGTATGGACAACTCGTGACCAGTTGTCCAGCTTGGGTGGTCTAACTTGGGGAGAGGACCTCAGGGGGTCCTCTTGGGGTGTAGGCCACCCTCTGAGCGAGCTTTGATTGCCCTGGATGTACCTGAAGGCCTTCAAATAAACACCACTGCTTTTAACCTTTTAATCTTTGTCAAGTCTCTCTCTTTTAGGAAGTCCCGATAAGGCATCAGTGTCCAGCTCTGGATTCCCCAGCACAAGAAGGACATGGACCTGTTGGAACAAGTCCAGGGCGGGTCAGAAAGAGGGCTGGAGCACCTCTTCTATGAGGAAATGCTGAGAGAGTTGGGGTTGTTCAGCCTGGAGAAGAGAAGGTTCCAGGGTGAGCTTAGTGTGGGCCTTCAGTACCTGAAGGGAGCCTACAAAACTGATGGAAACAGACTTTTAACAAGAGTATGTAGTAATAGAACAAGGGAGAATGGCTTTAAGATGAAGATGGGTAAATTTAGATTAGATATTAGGAAGAAATTGTTGACTGTTGTGAGGGTGGTGGAGTGCTGGCACAGGGTGCCCAGAAAAGGTGTGGATGCCCCATCCCTGAAAGTGTTGAAGGCCAAGTTGGATGGATCTTTGAGCAACCTGGTCTAGTAGAAGGTGTCCCTGCCCATAGCAGGGGGGTGGAACTAGATGACCTTTAAGGTCCCTTCCAACCCAAACCATTCTATGATTCTATCATTAACCACCTGTGAAATTCATGCAGTTTTCTTTATATTTTTTTCCGCTTCTCATACTGTTATTTGTCACATTTGGCAACTTCTCGACTGGTGTCCAGCACCTTTCCACATCTTGTTTGTTTAGCTTCACCTCAGGTCAGACGAGGCAGACCTAGTCACAGCCTGATCATTTGCCTGCAGAAAAAAAAGAAATTATGACATCTGAGGCTACAGGCACTGATGATCTTCAGAATGGATATTCTTTATAGCCTTCACATTCTGGGTTGTTGCATATGAGATATAACTGAGGTAAAAGCGTTCAGCGTTTCCTAAAGAGGGAGATGAATGGAGCTCAGAAACTCTCACATCTGTACCCTGGTGTGTGTGAACATAAACCTGCCTCAGAGTTGTACTGCATTTTGCCAACAGCAGCACTTACTACAGGTGCCTTACAACTTGTAGATGAGTCATGTTTTTGGAAATTGCTAGAATTGTAGGAATGTTCTTAATTCAGTGCTCATCTCATGCATTTTATGCATTTGCTGGAGTTGGAACATTCTGTCTTCAGCTATTACAGTGTGGATTGTGCTTGCAAAATCTTAGGAAGCAATGTACGGTTTGTGCAGATATTAGGGAAAAAAGAAGAAAAAATCCCCTAACAGATAGGAGTATTCTGCTGAAGTATCTGTCTTTAGACCATAGAGCTTGCAAACCATCAGTGTTTGGATATTGTTTGTTCTTAAGTGTCATGGTTTAACCCCAACCAGCAGCCAAGCCCCAGGCAGCTGCTCGATCACTCCCCCACCAGTGGGATTAGGGAGAGAATCAGAATGGTAAAAGCTGGTAAACTCATGGGTTGAGATAAAGACAATTTAATAGGGAAAGCAAAAGCTGTTCACACAAGCAAAGCAAAACAAGGAACTAATTCCCTGCTTCCCATGGGCAGGCAGGTGTTCAGCCATCTCCAGGAGAGAAGGGCCCCATAACAGGTAATGGTGACTTGGGAAGACAAACACCATCACTCCAAATGTTCCCCCCTTCCTCCTTCTTCCCCCCACTGCATGAACAAAATGAGCATGGTGTCACATAGTCTGGAATATCCCTTTGGTCAGTTTGGGTCACCTGTCCTGGCTGTGTCTCCTCCTAAGCTCCCTTGCACCCCCAATTTCCTCGCCAGCATGGCCGTATGAAAAACAGAAAAGGCCTTGGCTCTGTGTAAGACTGCTCAGCAATAACAAAACCACCTCTGTATTACCAACCCTGTGTTCAGCACAAGTCCAAAACACAGCCCCGTACCAGCCACCATGAAGAAAATTAACTCTATCCCAGCCAAAACCATCACACTCCATGTGTCTCCAAGCTTGATTTCAGAATCTAAGGCTCAGTAAGAAAATTTGGAGTTCACATTTTATATTAAAAATAATACAAATAGATTGTTTTCATTAAACTTTAGATCTTAATGCATAATTAGTCCTTCAGTTAAAAATAAGAAACATCTAAAAGATAACTCTGATCTCTCATTTAGTATTAAGAAGCATCTACGAGATAATTCGGGACAGCCAAAGTTGTCTTCTTTTTTTCTTTTTTTTTTTTTCCTGTCTCAACTTTCTTGAAGGTCATATTTGCATAACAGTTCAGATTGCCCATTCATCCAATAAAGATAGATTTTAGTCAGGTTGGAGATGCACATACTGACACCAGAAATTTCGACGCATCTTAGAGAAATATTAGTCAAAGAGATTTATTTCTTCCCTTTTAAAATTGCATTGATATTTATTACAGTGTGTAATGACTGAGTTATATGGTTGATTGTTTCCAGGTATTAGTGCACTATGAATATATTAGTAGTCCCTTTCTTACTGTAATAAAGCACAAAAGCAAATGATACAAAACAGATTGAAATGGTTCAACATGTATTTACAACCTCATATAAATGAACACCCAGAATGTATGGAAAATATAGAGTAGTACATAATGCTTCTTAACCTTGCTTCAATAATTGTGAAGGGCAGTTCTGCCCCATTTTTTAAGTGGTTGAGAAAATGCTTAAGCAAAGTTAACATGCAAGTTTTTTCTGTACTCGTAAAAAGCTTTGTATTGATAAATTATGAACCTAATATTGTGTCCTTGCTCTGTTTGATAACACTCATTTGGTCAATTTATCATTGAAGTGAAATGGTTCATATAGAAGAGCAAAAAGGAAGTGCAGAAGAAACGTGTGTCACAGCGGAAACATGCCTTACAAGGTCTCTGAAAGTGTGAAATAAACTGACTTCTTACAGGAGGTTTTTCATTGCTTTTTATGCTTTAAAACTATTTAAGGTGTTCGATTCTGAATAGAGATGTGAAAACTAATAGCATTAATTGATATCTAATTTGATGTGTCTACACACCAGTGGGACCACTTCTATAATGGACCAGTCACAAGGACCATCATATTTCTATGATATTATTTTTAAGAATGATGAATTACACATTCTTAAGAGGAAATTTGTGACATTTTTCACAGGAGGAACATGAATTAATATGGCCCTGTAAAATCCATGTCAAAGTATTCTGCACTCCACTTCTTGTGAAAAAGTTGTTGTTTTTTGGGTTTTTTAAATTGTTTTGCAATTGCCATTTTGTAACTATTAAATATCCTCCTCATACATTAAAAGATGTGAAACAGATCTTTTTTATCTGACTCTTCTAGATCATTATTTATTTTAAAATTTAATGTTCTTCTTGTTGTTATTATTATCTACCTCATGGGTCCCTTGTTTCACTTCACATCTCTTCCAACTTTTCACTCCCTTCTTTCTAAGAAACTTCTGGGTTAATTTTAGCTACTGTCCTCTTCTGAGACCCTTCTAATTCTGTCATACACTTTAAAGATTAGCTTGCCTCAGTCAGCACTCTGAAAAAAAGGGGGGCTATTCAGCATCTGAACACCACCATGTTTGCTGCTGACATAAAATTCACCTCAATGCAAAGTAAATAAATGCTGAATCTACAGGGCTGCCAGTGATCTCTGCTCCAGGCTTGCAGCTCCTCCTGCCCTCCTCACCCTCCTCCTCCTCTCCCTTTTGTCTTTGAAGGAATGTTTCTCACACATTTGCTCCTTATTCCTCATTGTGTGGTGTCTCACTCTTCCTCTGGTGTATCTTCACAGAGGCTTCTCCAAACTTCAAAGAGAAATACAATTTCTGCTTTACTTGTGAGACACGGGTACCTGCTGAACACACCTGGGGATTGGCAAAGGAACATTCTTCCCAATAAGTGAATGACAGAGGTTGCAGTGATGCTGAAGGAGAAGGCTTAGTTATGGTATGGAAAACAGGACTAAGAAAACTTTATCTTCGTCTCTGAAGATTTGGGTTTTTGCTTTTCATTCTGTGAAAGACTGGGGGATTGTTTAAACTCAGTGTGTGTCAGTCTAGAGATCAAGTTTTCAAAAAGCTAAAATTTAAGTCAGAAGTGTGAAAAATTGCAAAATGCCTTGTTTTAAACTGAGGGGGAAAAAACCCAAAAACCACCAAACCAAAAGAAGATTGGAAGTTTACTTGCTTATAGTGTAGAGGTATCTTTATGGACAGAAAATCACAAATATTGAAGACCATGTCACTGTACTGGAGAGAGTAATAAAAATAATAAAAAATTAGGAGCCGAAGCCAGAAAAAAGATTCAGCAAGAAGCGAACTTCTTAACAGTAAAGCTGGTTAATTACTGGGATAGGCTGACAAAACAAATGAGACCATTTCTATGGCTTTCTGTCTTCAAATGAAAAATAGCATGACTTAATGAAATATTTCCTTTAACCAAGCTCAAGTTACTGGGCCATGTGCTGAACTACATGCAATCTAAAACTAGATTTTTGCTTTAAAGACTGAATCACCCGTCATTTAAAAAAAAAATCAAAAATATATTTTTCATGAGAAACACTTTCCTCAAAAATCATTGATTTATTCATATTCAAACAATGAAATTAAAACTGAAAAAAGAAGTTGCAACTGAGATTTGAATCAGCTCTCATGAAGTCAGTATCTTTTCCTTCAACCTAAATAGCATCAGTTAATCTGATCTGCTCTTACAGTTTCAAAGGAGCTTTTTAGTTGACACTGTCTATTCTCTTCTGCTCTTCCTGAACTTCTCTGCTTTTGATTGCTTCCAAGACTCACAGGCTTTGTCTGATCAATTTATACTCTGGAGCTGTGTCACTATTATGCTGGTTAAGGGAATTGTTGATGCTTTTTAACACTATCCTCGGAAATTAATATATCACCAACATCTGTAAGGAAGTGGTTGTTCTGAGGAGGGCCTGTGACATCAATGTGCCATGGAGTTCCAGCCTGTGTATATGCATGGCATATGTATGTGTACAGCCTGTGTGTATGTACAGCTCTCAGGTTTTAGCAGAAATAGACTCTTCTGTCACTGAACTTAGGAAGCTGCCTTCTCATAGCAGTTAATATTTTAATGTAGAAAACCATGTTAGCAGCTGTTGTCAAAACACAGTTAAGTGACATAAGAAATGTGATCTCCTGCTCCAGCTGCTCCAGCTGAGGTTTCTGCTGCCCAGCTGCTGGAGCCCGGGCCAGTGCCCAGGATTCAGGGTCTCTGACTACACTGAGGGATGCAGCTGCTGCTTTCCCAGCTGCTGCTTCAACCAGTAGCAAAACAGGGCACATGTCCCATGGACAAAAACACGGAGACACACAGACACAGAGGCCACTGGCATGGCTGACCACACATACTGCCACTCATGGGACTCACATACAGCATAAACACAGGGAGCCAGGTCCCCTCCTCTTTAGCGTGCAGAGAGAAGAGGTCATTTGTGGTGGCACACACACACACTCTCACTCTCTGTGTTCACAAGCACACACATATTTGCAGATCCTTCGTGCATCACCACAGCCCCTCTCTTCTCCCTGCACCCCTGTTTGGATCCCAGGCCACCTTAACAGCCCTGTGGGTCCCCTGCTTGCCTGCTGGCCCAGCTGAGTGCTCGCTGCAAACACACACACAGAGCTGTCCCTCATGCTCTGCACACCTGCAGTTCTTCCTGGGTGAGTACCAGCACAGCCCCCCTGTCTGACTGATACCCTGTCCCACATCGCCCATTCCCACCGGGATTGGGGATGATACAGGCACCCAGCCTCAGCAGCTGGCACCAGAGACATGGGTGCCTTCTCCAGACACTCTTTTTCCACATACTCTTACAAAAAAACACCTTAGGTCCTTTAATAGTAATTTTGCATGTATGCCAAACTCTCAAATTTTGGATGAACAATCTGTTATGTTGGGGAAAGTCCACAGCCATAAGGAAATTATACTCCCAGCCTTCATGACTTTGCAGTTTAATATTTTAAGACAAAAACAAAATAGAGAACCCCGAGGAACAGATTAGAGTAATCCAAGGTAAGAATGAAATTATTAGATTTATTCCAATAAAATATGGTTATAGTGCATCAGCTGTCTAAACGAAGCCAAGTGTATCAGTATCAGGGAAGATTAAAGAATAATTTATATCTCTGCCCTTCCAATGTAAGGCATATTTAAGAGCAGCATTAAAGCAAAAGAACAAGGAGCATGCTTTTTGAAATAAAGGAATCAATCACACTTTGAACTCAATGGGTTTATACATTTGTAGGTCTATTTTGTTGCTAACATCTCAAATCACTTACCAATTTTATTGGAACACAAAGAATAATGTCTTCCTTCAAAATATCTGATAGACTACACTGATGCCTTATGATAATTCAATTGCTTGGCTACATTCCTATTTATATCACCGACCAAATATGAACCCTATATTTGGATTTTGTATAAATAACAATTCACTGATAACAATCTATGTTATGAGTTAGAAGTCTGACCTTCTTCATAAATGCCCAAAGCAAGATTGTCCCCACCCTAAGGAGATGATAATATAGGAATACTTTGAGCTGAAGTACAGAATTTCATTCTCATCTACTTCTCCTATAAACACTGCAGAGAACTTTGAATAATCAACTTCCCAGAAGAGTAATTGAAGGCAAAACCTTTCATTACCTCATACTTTCATCCTGGATTATTTCAATAAAACCCTTGTAACGTGCTCCACTGTATTTCATGTAGACCTAACTTAAATAGTATAATGCAAAATAGGGCAACGGTCATAATATCCAATTAACAGGAACATGTATAAGCTGTGACAGTGACAGACAGTAAAGTCATTGCAGTAGAGAGCCATTGGCAATGGTTGATTAACTATTAAAAAAGCTGCTTGAATAAGTAATTGATTTCCGTTCTCCATATAATTAGGGGGTATATCATCCGTACCCAGATGCATATCAAATAATATACACATCTCATTTAAAAACTTTAAAGTTAATTTCTTTGCTAGCAAAAAGGAAAATCCTTTAATCTACATGAACAAACCTCTTTCCCCATACATCAACTGATAGGCAAACCTGAAGAAAACCATTTGTGAAATTTGAAACACATCTAAACATCCCACTCTCCAGTACTATTTACATTTACTCACATTTTGTGTTTTACCTCTCTTGGTCTTTCTTCTTTAATTGAGACTTCCCTGAATTTAATGGCAAAAATATTGTAGGTGCCAGTGGTGTTGGTGTCCCAAACCAAACAAGCCTAGTCAACTTGCTGCATGAACATAGAAATTGATCCTACCTATAATTCATCTGTGTTTTGAAAATGCATAAAATGACCACAAGGGAAGAAAAAAAACCTTTTTGTATTCTCCTCTTGCATCTTGTTTCATAAAAGTCTGAATTATGTAATTCAGATACATATCCAGTTGGTGAACTAGTTGTTAAGATGTTTACACAGAGTCACATAGAATCACACAGAATCAAAGATTAGACCTCTAGAAAAGACCTCTGAGGTCACTGAGTCCAACCTGTGACTGAACACCACCATGTCAATTAGATAATGGCACAAGGTCCATGTCCAGACTTTCCTCGAAAGCCTACAGGGACAGTGACTTCACAACCTCTCTGGGAAGCCCATTCCAATGCCTAATCACCCTTTCTATAAATTACATTTCTGTAAAGAAATTCTTCCTAATGTCCAACCTAAACCTCCCCTGGTGCAGCTTGAGATGATGTACTCTTATCCTATCACTAGTTGCCTGGGAGAAGTAACCGACTCCAACCTTACTACAGCCTCCTCTCAGACAGCTGTAGAGTGATAAGGTCACAGCACTGCACCTCCTTTTCTCCAGGCTGAAAAAACCTCAGCTCCCTCAGCTGCTCCTCACAAGGGTGGTGCTCTGGCCCCTTCAAAAACTTGATTGCCCTTCGCTGTGGGAACCAACAGCTGATCTGGAAGCCTCACAGATCTCAACCTTGACACAATCACTTTGTACCCATGAGAATTGGGTTTGTACCCTTGAGAACTGTAACATCAACAAAAGCAAGAAGCATAACAACGGAGGGAGGACGAACACCTGCAAAAATGAGGATTACTAGTTGATATGTAGCAAGAACATGTGCCAGTTATAGGCAACCAGTAATATTGTATTGTAGTTAGCCAATAGCCAATGAACATGTAACGGGAATACTAAGAAACTGTATAAAAGGGACTATTAGTATTAAAGAAAAGCTTTTTGCTCGGAGTAGTTGGTGTGTGCTTGTATGTGTCGTGACCGTCTCAACAGCAACACTTCCCTGGACCTGCTCCAGAACCTCAATCTCCTTCCTGAATTGAAAGGCCCAGAAGAGAACACAGCACTCGAGGTGTGGCCTCTCCAGTGTCCAGCACAGAGGGACAATCACCGCCCCGGGCCTGCTGCCCACACTATTGCTCACAGAGAATGCCAGGATGCCACCGGCCTTCCTGCCCACCTGGGCACATGCCGGCTCACGTTCAGCCGCTGTTGGCCAGCGACCCCGGGGCCTTTTCTGCTGGGCAGCTTTCCAGACACTCTGCTTCCAGCCTGGAACACAGCAGGGGCTTGTTGGGACACCAGGGCAGGACCCAGTCCTTGCTCTTCTTGAACCTCATCCCACTGGCCTCGCACCATTGATCCAGCCTGTTCACATCCCCTTGCAAGGCCTTCCTACCCTCAAGCACATCTACACTCCCACCCACTTTGGTGTTGTCACAAATTTACTGCTGAGGGTGCACTCGATGCCCTTGTCCACACCAGCAGTACAGACAGTAAACAGGACTGTGCCCCGGGGACACCACTAGTGACCAGACGCCAACTGGACACACCACCACTCTCTGGGCCCAGCCACTCCAACAGTTCTCAAGCCACCAAAGAGTGCACCTACCCAAGCCCTGGGCTCACGGCTTTTCCAGGACTCTGCTGTGGGAGACAGACTCAAAGGCTTTGCTCAAGTTCAGAGAGACTCCATCCACAGCTTATTCCCTCAGCCTGAGGCAGGTCACCCACTCGTCAGAGGACATGGGGTTTCTCAGGCAGGATCTGCCTTTCCTAAACCCACGCTGGCTGGGCCTGATCACTCAGTTGTTCTGTATGGGCCGTGTGATCCCACTGAAGATGATCTGCTTCAGAACTTTGCCGGGCCCCGAGGTCAGGCTGCCAGGCCTGGAGTTCCCCGCATCCTCCCTCTGGCCCTTCTTGTGGATGGCTGTCACATTGGCACCTCCAGTCGTCTAGGACCTCCCTGACTGGCCAGGACTGACAATAAAGGACACAGAGCTTCTTAGCTGGCTCTTCCGCCGGCTCCCTGAGCACCCTTGGGGGACTCCCAGGCAGCCCCATAGATTCGTCAGTGTCTAAGTGGTTCCACAGGTCACTAATGGCTTTCTCCTGGATTATGGGGGTCTAGGCTGCTCCCCATCCCTGTCTACCAGCTCAGGGGGATGCTTGTCCTTATTTGAGACTTAGGACAAGAAGGAATGAAGTACCTCAACCTTTTACTCATTGTTCATGATTATATTCCCTTCTGTTTCCAATAAAGATTGGAGTTTTTCTTTGCCCCTCCTTTTGTTAATAGTGTATTTATAAAAACACATTACAGAAGTTGCCAGGTTAAGTTCTAAATGAGCTTTTGTCTCTCTAATTTTCTTTCTGCGTGACCTAACGGTATCTTTAAACACTCCCTGAGTTTTCTGCTCCTTTTTCCAAAGGTCATACACTCCCCTTTTTTTCCCTGAGCTGCTGCAAATGGTCCCTGCTCAGTACACATAAATTTACAAATTAATGCACTTAAATGCAAATAAAGGCATTTTTCATATGATGTTAAAAAATTCTACTACTGAAGAAAAAAAGGACTTGGTATACAAAATAGTATTTGACGTTTGAGCAGTTCAAGTATAATCAGCCATGCTATCTTGTGCATCATTTCAAATTCAGTATAGCTATTTGACTGGTGAGATGGCATATCCAGTTCTAATCAGCCACCTTTAACTATGTTATGGATCGAGTGAGAGCTTTATACAAGCCCTGCCTTAGGCTCAGAATTTTGGCAGCAGCTCTATTTAAGGTGACCCACACCTAAACAGCTCTGGCTTGCAAGTTCTTAAGAATGGCCGATTAGGTCTCTTATAAAAGGAGTTATTTATGGAATAGACAGAAGGCAACAAACAAAAGGCCTTAAGCAGAGTTACTTACTACACAGTATAAAACAAAAGAACTACTAGTAGATTACACAAAATGGTGCATGACATAAATGTACCTATATTATAGCTAGCAAAGAAATAATACAGATTAAGAGTCAATGTAACTCACCACCAAATTGATGATAGTGTACACAGCGTCCTTTCACTCAACCCCTGGGAGAGCAACTCAAGGCAGGCATCCCAAACCTTGAGGAGAAGACCCCACACATTTCCAGGGAATGTGTGGAAGACTTCTGCTTTGTGAAAGTTTGGTGTAGCTTTTATAGTTTGTAAAGTGAACTGTCTGTCAGTCAGAAATTCCAGTTTATCTTTCTATATCTTGCTTTCAAGACGTTTATTGTCAGCTGGGAGTGTCACCTCCATGGCACCAAAATAACTCACCACAAGAGAAGCTGTTCTGATTATTTCACCAATTAGCAAGCTCATGTGAGGGGTGAGATGCCCTGAGTTATTGCACCAGCTAACAAGCAACAGAGAAGTTCTGTGGTGGGGCAGGGGGAACATCCTGCTACAAACTCTCTCTTTATTTCATTCATAGCACATTCAAGCAAAATAGGAATTGGCATCACTAGATGAGTAATCAAACAGGTGGCAGCCAAACTGGTTTTTGATATGTGCCCAGAGAAGACATGAGGCAGCTGGCAGATTATTTTGCATGCCAAGTAAGTCTGATGAAGAAAAGCAATCCTTTCAAACCCAAAAAAACCCAACAGATGAAAAAAAAAAAAAAAAAAGGAGAAGAAAAAGAAAAAGGAAAAAGAAAACAGGAGCAATTTCTGCAAAGAGAGAAAGCTTTTTTCTGGAGATTACAAGAAGTCTGGCCCTCTTGGCAAAGCTTTTCAAATATTGCTCCATGACATAGAGTCTAATTCCTGTCTTGGCCAGTCTGCCTCTGTGAACTTTGAGGAACCGCATGATTTTATGGCTTAGAGCACTCTGCACAGCCTTTTAGGCATCATTATGTCTCTGGATTTCCAGAGTAACTCAGTCAACAGCAAAGAGTAGAGAAACATTGGATATGATTTTAACATACAAAACACAGAGGATAGAGCAATGATTTTACATAAGTGGAAGATTTGTAGCCAAGTGTGTTTGGAAAGGAAACAGCCCATCTCTGATTTATTTGCAGAATGACAATCCAAATCTCCTGAAGAAATATGAAAATAACTTTTTATAAATTTTCTATATGCAGTGGAGATCAAAGTGACATCATCAGAGCAAGGAAAATTCCTGTCCTGGACCTAATATTTTCTCAATGTTATAGACAAAAAAAAAAAAAAAAAAGCTATCATGAGAACAGTCTTTCTCCACAATCCATTAGTGTAACAAAAGGCATCCCAGAGGTGTTATGAAGAATGAAAAAATTTCATACCTTTGGATTGAGATCTCGCAGGATTAGGTTAGAATTGGAATGCAAATAACTCCACAATGAACAAATTGAAAATAACATTAAAATGACAGCTCTTCTGAGGTCTACCTTGCTTTCAAAATTTTTGAATAACATGGCTAATAAATGCAAATTGTCAAAAAAAAATCCAAAAATCTATTTGCAAAACCAAACACACAAAATAAAAGAGTATTTCAAGCATGTTTTCACTCAAAAGGGGAACTTGAAATATATGAGTATATAAATATATATGCAGGTACATATTTTTTAGCTTTTAAAAGTATGACTCTAAAAATAAAAATTTTACTTAACATTTTCTTTTTAACTTTTACTTTACCTCAATCTGATTTTTGAGCAACTAAATGTCAATTGCAATACTAGCAATCACAGCTTATCTTATGGCCATAAAGTGTTTCCTTTAAAACAAAGATCATCATAATAACAACTTACTTAACAATTAAATAACATCTTGCTTAAGAAGGAATTCTAGTTCCTCAGGAAATGTGTTATTTTTAGTTAGTAAATTTTCTTTTACTATCTTATGTACTAGACTTAACTATGTATTGTCTTTTTTTTTTGAACTTATGAAGGAGAAAAGCACTGTCAGCAATAAACACTGCTACCTTACATATATTTCAAACAGTATAGATACCCACACAATGGTTCTGAGAAAATGAAATCATAACATTATCTGCTAAATATATAAAATGGAAACAAAAAACTACCCAGGGCTTTCGTGTCAAGTTCTGCTGTTATTTTGTTGGCTTCATGGACCATGAAAAGCATATGTAAAAGCCCTGATTTAAAGGTGACTAAAAAGTTGAGCAGCCTCTGCATCATGAATGGTGTTTCTAAGGTCAGTTTGGTGGATGTTCTTATCTTCAATCCTCAAGCCTCAGTTTGTGTTGAGTTTTCATACCCTTGCTTTTCTTTTCCCAAAAGACTGTTAGTCCAATTCTGCTACAAAAAGTAAAGTTTTTCTTTCAGGGAATATGATGGCATCCCATGAGCACAATGATAACTGTCCCAGCTGAGATCCCAGAGAATGCTACAGAAATTGTTACCCTTCTGTAACACAAGAGAGGAAAAGATTTTAATATCTTTATAGAAGTTCTTTGCATTTCCTTTGAAAAATTATCAATAATCCAGTAACATGCAAGGCAATGAGCAAATGGACTTTGATATTTGATGCATTCCTCTAAAACATATTTTCTAAATAAAGACCGAGCTTTTCACTGAATCTATATTTCAATACTGAAATACAACCATTTTCATGGAATATTAGCAACACATCAGCCATCTATCTGAAAATAGTACCATTAAAGCAAAGGCTGTAGGTGATCTGAGGAAAAACAAATGTTATCAAAGACTCAATTAATTTTTACTTTTTGTTTGTTCATTCTGGAAAGACACTGCCAACTCTTGAAATAACCAGGGGCAATGAGAGGTTGTTTGACACCTTGCATGCAGATCAAGGACTCAAACACTGAATGTTTTATTTAATTAAGAAACTAACCTCCACAAACCCGTATAATAACCTAACTTTCCACATTACATTTATTTTTCAGTATTCTTAAAAATCACACTGAGTGTCATTAAATCTAAGGAAACACAAGCAAGTTACTTCTTCCTTTGCAGCTTCCTTCCTTACCTCTGGAGGCGAAAGGTTGGAGGGGGTGGTTTTGGCTGCCACCATCTTATAACATTTGAAAGCTTCAAATGTTCAAGGCTTTCTTTTCTACTTTACATTGTTTAGTATGTGGTTCTTTTGCATAGTGAATTTTCATATGGAACATCACATGAAATATGATGTTTCATCCCTCTTTGGATAGCACTACAAAAGCTTTCAGAATCTTTTCACAATTTGAAAATGGTTTAGGTGCCTTTATATTGAATACTTGAATTGATCAATGCTACTTTCTGTGAGCTAAAGATGTGCTTCATTTTTGGTCCAAAAATGAAATGAGTAGATTTTGTCTGCATGTAATTGAGCGAGACAAGAAAAGAAGTGAAGAGATATTATTAAGGGTCTTGGTTTGTGTTTCAGTATTTTGTTTTTTTTTTTTTTTTCCCTACCCTGAACCTTCACATGCTTTTCAATCACATGTAGATCCACATCACCGTTATGGACTAAAACATAATCATAGTCTATGTATTATAGCAGGACTGAGGATGGCAACCACAAAGCCCAGCACGCATGAACTGAACATATTAGATGTGACCTAGAGTTTGCCTCTCACAATTTCATGTTTATGAACATCACAAAGTCAGAACCAAAACTGGAAATGGAGAGTGGAAACATTTTCAGCCAGCTTCTGCCATCTGAAAACCGGATGCCTGGTTCAGGTGTAATATCTGGTCTTTCCCTGCAGGTATGAAATCCAACCCCATTAGGAGATAGACCCAGTGCACTTGTGACAACTGTCTCCAGGATGTTCTGAGTTTTGTCTGGTAGCTTAGCTTGGGTATCTGAGTTGTAATTGATTGCAGTGAAATGAAGTGAATCCATCCCCAAAGCAGGAAGGGAGAGACAGGCTCTTTAAAACAGGCGTTACCCGCGACTGACTATCTGCACTTTTCTAGCCCTTTCAAACAAACCGAGAACAGATTCGAGTCACCCGTTTTGCTTTGCCCTGTGGGGCATTGAAATGTTAAAGATACAACTTAGAGAAGGTTAAGAAAATTAACACCATGATGGTACACAGTACATAATTGACCCAGAAAATGTAGCAAAGAAGTCAACTGTGGATGAAGACTTTTGGTTTTAGCTGGTATTCTGTAAATGTCTTGGAATCAGATCAAAATTTCTAGCGTGAGTGTTTATCTCCAGTGTGCTGTACAGAACTGATGATCTCCTTTTCCTGCCTTTAAACAAACACCAGTTTTTGCTGTATCATATTTCCACTTCTGCCTTTTTCAATATGTTCACATTTCTGTATCCTTTCTGATTTGAACAGTAGAGCTTTCCTTAAGAGCAGAAGAAGCTTAGTTATTTAGTGCCACATTCAGAGCTCAGATGCACCTCTATAAATTCAGACTAAACCACCAACATCAGCAGGGTTACTCTGAGAGTCACTGTGAGGTCTACTGGTGCTCTACATCTAATTACAAGAACACACCTTGGTTGGATTGCAATTGCTTTTAAGGGGAACAAAAATATGTCTTGTTCTTTCTACCTAAGCAGTGTAATAAAAATAGGATTATTAGAACTGTGTCAAGTTGTCTGAGAACCTGAATTTGGGCCCTGAAAAATTGTGTTTGGTGGCACTCGAGTATTAATAAAAACTTTCCAGCTGAGGAATGCTACTTAAATCATAGGTAGGTGAAGCCTCTGGAGAGTAGTTGATCTTGTCAAAACATGTAGCAGTCATGATGATTGTGAGTAGTAGAGACTTATTTTTCTGATAAAGATCAGTAGGAGAAATGGGCAACACTCAAGTTCAGCTTCTGTACTGACTGAGTGATTTGTGAGGCTATGTCTGTGCTACAGGTGGGTTGTTCAAGTAATCTATTAAGAACTTCTAGTCCTTCCTCCCTAAAATCCAGCCTTTTTCCCTCCTGAAAAGTTTCATGAACAGTTACTACCCTCCCTCAGCTGCACACTTTCTCACCTATGCTCCATGTTTATTGCTCAAGGCCAAACACAGAAGATGGTAGAAGGGGTCTGGAAGTTCTAGTAACCCCACCAAATAGAACGGAGAAGAGGTAATCCTTTCTATTTCTTGTCCTCGTCCATGCTCACACTTTCTGCTGTGTCCCCTACACAGGGATCCAAAAGCCAACTTCTATATAATCCCTGTAACTGTAGAAGGAAGACTTTTTCCCCTGCAGTGTAATATATTAAGATGAACAAGTAGTCAGACAGTAGGATTTCCCTATATTTGTCTCCATCTTTCATTCTAAAAATGTTCATCTAAAATCGGACCCTTAAACAACTGATATTACATAGCAGACATCATCTTTTGCACAAAAGCTCTTTCTGTAGCTTAAAATTCAGTATGAGGGGAATTTTAATAGTTATATAAATATTTTGAGATTGGCATTTTGTTTTTCACATATGCTCTGAATCAAAATAAAATAAATTCTATTCTGTAACAGAAATATTTAGGATTTAACACTTTGAAATAATATATTGCTTCAAAATATCCTTTGACCAGTATTGCAGACAAAACTGGCAAAAAGGGTATTTTGCCTAAATTAGAGTATTTAATTTGAAAAAAGTTCTTCCTTTCTATTTGCATTTTCCTAAATAATATTATTTTTAGCTGTAACTTTCATTTTTATTTTTGAGTTATTGATGAATCAACAAATTATTCTTTCACTGCTTGTATTCAAAAGACTTAATTACTAGATTTTGCTATAATAATTAAAAAGTAAAACTATTCTTTCTGCTTAAGTTATTATAAGATCCAGAAACCTGGCAAGCCTCTCATGAACCTTTCTTCTTTGGGGTTTTTTTAAGTTCATTGAAATTGTTCTGTTTGATGTGTTTTCACCAAACATTTTAAGTAACTGCCCCTGTCACGTGCAAGCCTTACCTGCTCAAGATCTTCAAAGTATTTTGGGCTATAAAATCATATCTCTATTTTTATTCTAACATTTCTTTATTGGTGATCATTGGTAGGCATACTGTAATAGAAAAAACTCAAAGATAATTCTCCACTGTTACAATGCCCAACTTTAACCTTGAGACATTACATGAATAAAAGAGCAGGAAGAGAATAATCACATTTTCTTGGAAGGAATTCCTTCATTTACAGCTGTAGACTGAGATTTGCTAAAATGATGATTCAGCTGGCGGGATAGAACGTGATAAGAAATGATAATAAAATGGCTGTAGGCCAAACCCATAAAAACAAGGTAGAAAATTTCCACAGAATTACATTTCCAAGACAGACATATGCATAATGCTTTAGACTACATGTAAACATTTATTGATACTGGTATCCAGTAACCAAAAATTCTCAATACTGGAAGAATTTTGGGTGGAGATATTCAAGCTACAAGTAAATTTTATTTTCATCATATGGATACCCCTAAGGATTCCTTAAGGATAAATTGTGAACGTTTCCTTCAGGAGCTATTCACAAATAATAATAAATAAATAAATAAATAAATAAACAAATAATCTGGTAACTCCTCTTAATTTCAGTGCATGTGGGAGTAAGAGAAGAGCAAATGAATATGGAAAGATTGTTTTTAAATGGAATTTTTTCTTCTTCTTTCCCTGGTTTTCATCTGCTTCCTTGGACTCAGCTTTTCTGTTCTTGTAACACAGAGCACATCCATAGCCCCATTTCACGATATGTCCAAGACACCTGTGCTGGGAGAATTTAACTTTCAGTGGAAGAGCTTTAGGTGGTTTTCCAGGATGTTACAGTGCCAAGTGGAAGATCTTGAAATGGAGTAGAATGAATAATGGGTGTCACAGACCTTGTTTGTTTTTATAGTCAGTATGGAATGACAAAGGACTAAAATCTATTTTTGCCTTTTTTTTTAGTCACCTTGTGGTTACTGCTGCCTAACACTTGTAGGAAGGGTATCTTGATGTTTTCACATGGTAGGCAAAGTACTTAAACATGAACTGCAACTGCTTTTACACAGGATATGCCACAGTATTTATTTAATCCTTATTCATCACTACAGATGTTGCTTCTTATCCTTCAGTAAGATCTATTCTCTTGCAGTTGCTGTGGAATATGTTCGCACAGCTGTGATTTTCTTTGATTTTCTCCAAATATTCCCCCAAACTAAATGCACTGTCATGAATCCTGGTTTAGTATCTTGCTGACTACACTAATTTGTTGCAAATGAGTTGTTTAAAGAAGTTGCTTAAAGAAATCACTGGCAAAGGTAACAGGAAAAGAAGGTCTAATAAAAATCTGTAAAAGGACAACAACGTTCAGTGTCAAGGTTCATTCTACTCCTTGCCACATGGATGAAACATACAGAGGAAAATCAGATAAGAACGAATTTAAAATGATTTATGTGGAGGCTGGGGATGCTAAGGGTGAAGATGGAAAGGGTGAGGGTGAAAAGGGGTAAGGGTGACAAGGAGTAAAGGAGACCCTTCCATTGAGTCCCAAGGTTCAGAGCAGACCCTCTTGTCAAACTTAAACTTGACCAATGGTTTCTGTCTAAAGGATTTAGCAGCACTTAATCGATTGACTAAGTTAACTTTTATAAAATGATCAATAGAATTTACTACAACAGTGACTTAATTATAGATGTGAGAGGGCAATATTTATGCTATACATGCTATAAGCTATTTAAATCAATTCACATACAGACATAAAGAAGGTACAAAGGTATATCTGTGAAAAATTCCCCTCAAATTGAGTGAAATACTCACTTCAGGTGCCTTTGCATCTCTCAACAGGCTTAGGATAAATGAGCTTCAGGTATCAGCCCAGGCCCCATCATCAGCTTTTGGCAATGCTCCTCTGAGCATCACAAGTTCTGAGAGGTGTCCCACTCAGAGGGAGGTGCTGGCCCAGCCTCCTGTGGTCTAGGAGACCTTGAAGAGTCTCACTCAGGGCCACTTTTTATAGGGTCACAAAATGGTGGGTTTTAGTAATCCATACAACTTCTGTCTCAGGTTGATAATCACTGGAGTTTCTAAAATATTTGGAAATTGTTTGCAAAATTCCTGCGGAAATGGGACCAGAGTTTCCAAAACTCCAGGTATAATAATATTGTTCTGCTCAGGCTTTGGTTAAGGTAAGGAATGTTCCAAGGCTGTCAGGGGATGGCTGATTGTCAGCTCTCTCACCCTTCACCTCAGAACTGCTCCCACCTTGGCCATGCAAGAAGAGTTCCTGGTGTAGCCAAAGGACAGTTCACTGCCCAACTCATTACACAAAGGTTAAGGCCTAATGGGAATTCTGGAGATCATATTCTTTTCTCTATCCCAGTGTAGAGAGTGAGTGAGTGGCTCAGTTTCTGGCTGGGGTTAAACCATGATGATGGGGTTAGATCACCGTGACATTCTTGTATCCACAATATCTCTAAATCTTCAAAAAGTATAAAAACCTGGTTCTGCAGTGGAAAGACATATTTCCAGGGCTTCTAGCAGACCTCCATGAGGATGTCATAGTTGTTTTCCAGGACTGCATACAGAAAAGGAGACATAGTGCTTCACCTAACAGAAACTGCTCAGTATCACTAACTATAGGCAGGAAATTCAGCAGCTGAAGATCATAGGGACCTATAGCTCAGAACACAAGTAGACTCAGTCTGCATCTCTTCAGATAATCAGTAAAAGCTCTGCCTGCAAAAAGCTACACAGATGCATTCATCCTTTGATGTATGAGGTAATCACATTCCCATTTGTTTAATATCAACCATGTTGATTTATTTTCATTTTAGTTTCCTAAAAAAAGCTATTAAACACTACAAAATCTAATGCTTCACAGAAGTCTAAAAATATTTCAACAATATTACCTTTATCAATTCAATCATCAAAAGATTATTAGAATCATCAAAGGCATCCACAGGGAGTTTGTCCTGGTTCATAGAATTTTTTTGTGTTCTAGAGACTGAGCTGTGAATTGTCATTAGTGTGGTGGGGGAAAACCATTTACACTTCTTTAAACAATCTTACAGTCTTTTTTGTTTTTCTCTTTCCATCTCTTTCTCATTTTTGCTTGTTTTTGTTTTAGTATTTTCTTTTTTTTAACAAGTGACGAATTCCCTGCTGCTTTCATTATTGATTGACGAGAGGCCCATGCACCAGTGAAAGGCAGAAAGCAAAGCTGCTGAGAGATGTTTCTGAGTGTTGTTTTCTTTAATGATGTGGAGCAGCACTGAAAATAATGTCACCTCCTCACACTCATTGGAATCCAATGTGAAATAGTGCACATGTTTAAAAGTCATAAAAGAGGTTATTTACCTTGATATATTAGTGTCTGTATCCATAAATTAAAAGCATCAGCATTGTGTACTTTTCAACACTCATTTTTTGACTTTCTCCTGTACACACAGGCAGATTTTTTTGTTTCACAGGAATATAACACTATAATCTTTCTTTCAGGTTGGTAAAGGAACAGAAAAACACAGTGCCTGTTATCAACCTTATTTTTAGATTTACATGTTCTTCCGCATGGAGTTCTAGGGTCCTGACTATCAGGGGAAAAAAAAATAAGAAAGGGGTTTTTAATTATTTGTGAGGCATGCTTTTGGTTGATTGATTGGTTGGTTTTTTGTTTTGGTCTTTTATTGTTGTTGTGGTGATGGTGGTGGTGGGGTTTTTTGTTTGTTTAGTTTTATTTTTGTGGGGGTTTTTTGTTCTTGCAGCGTTTCTTTTTTAGTATCATCACGAGGGCTGTTACATCTTTCAGAATGGACATAGTGGAAGAAGTGAATGAGGAAAAGTTAGAGGTCATTACAGATGGAGACTGAAAAAGGGAAAATGGGGAAAGATTTTACCCCATCCTTCAAGTATGTCAGTCTCTTTGCAGAGACTCAGCAACCCCAATTATATTCCCAGATTATAACATTTTTGCATGTTGGTGAGAACTGAAAAAATACTGTAAAATTATAAAGACCTCAATTAAATTTGTTACTCTTTTATTCATACATTTTCAAAAGCTAAATTCTGGATTTCTGCTAGTTGATGAAAGTTCCCATTTCCCTTTCTAGTGATTTCTTTAGGATGTGCTTTTTACTCATGAAATTTGTAGAGCTAAGTTGCCCCATAGACTTAGATATCCAAGGGCAAGGGCAGTTTCACACTTACTTGTGTGTCTCCTGATCTGTTCTGTGGTCGTGATGATTAACTCAGTCTTGTGGATATGGCAGTCCAATGTGTCCTTTAGGAATGTCTGTATGGTAGAAGAAAACATCCCAATGGACTCTCCAAACAGGCTTTAGCAGAACTGCTCCAGCCCCAAGACCCAACAGACCGCACAAAGGTCCTGGAATAATCGTAGAATCACAGAATGGTTTGGGTTGGAAGGATTGTTAAAGATCATCGAGGTTCAACCCCTCTGCCATGGGCAGGAACATCTTCCACTTGACCAGGTTGCTCAGAGAAAGGTTCATAAATCTCCTCAGAGCCTCTTTGTATTCCCAGGAAATGCCTGTTCATGTAAGCTCACAGCACATTAACACAACTGTGATATTTCTACTCGGAGAATTTTTTGTTTAGCAGGAGTAGGGAGATCTCAAGCCACATTGGATAAAAGCCCTATTAGATTAGGCAAAGTACATAACAGACCTGTCCTCTGGCACTCAGTGACACATCTTTTGAGGCCCTATGAGGCAAATTGATTTCCTAAGGGTATGCCTTGAGTGACATAACTTTCTTTTTTCCCTCCACAAGAGGACGTTCCCTTGCAATTCTCTTTACCTCTGTGGGACTGAATGTTGAATAAAGCATTTCCCATTGTAAGAACAAGAGCAAAATCTAACCTTTAATCGTTAGCACATTGCCGCTAGAGACACGTCTGCAGGAGCACAAGATATTTCCCGTGAAAGTCAGGCTGCCTACTTGTTTGGCTGAGAACAAAGCAAGGAAAACTTCATTTTCTAGATAAAATGCTGTGCATGGGGTTGGACTTTTTCCCCTCCCCCTCTGTCTCCTGAGATGTGTTAGCAGCTGGGAAGATAATGTGTGTCACTGCAATATCTGCAGCTTTATCAAAGAGAGCATGGGAATGGTCACATCCCCATCACGGTAATAATTTGAATTTATTCCTAAGGCATCAGCATCTTCACCCACTCTCTGCCTGAATGACAGCTCAGAGTCTGCAAAGGCATCACAAGCTATCCTGGTACACTATGAGCAGCCAACTAGGTTGTCAGAGTTTTATAAAATTCAGCAGAACTAGCTGCTGTTCTCAACCAGTTTTCAGTCATTTTTATTTCTATGTGCACATACATATAATATCTATGTGGTAGCCTGAGGCACTCTGTACAAATTAAGGAGGATTTCCACCTCTGACTTATTGTGAAAATTTTTTTCCTTTCCCTCTTCTTTTAATAGAAAATCTGTCTGTCGAGGATGAGGCTCAGTTGTGCTAGCTGCCATGCAAATATTCACTAAGAAGAAGAGAGGGTCACAGTAAAGATTGAAAATAAAAGGTAGGGAAAACATTGTTATCCCTAAGGGGATGAAGTAGGGAATTATTAGATGAATATTGTAGGACTGAGAACATTAAAATAAAGTAGTAAGTCGATGCCTTGGCTCAGGAATATCTGACCTTCTTTTGTGCTTGCTTATCTTAGGCCAATGTTTATAAGACAGATTTAAGGATATGCTTTTTTTAAGCATTGATAACGTTCTTTGAAGCCCTTGACTGAAATTTTAGTGGGTCAGGCTTTTGTTGTTACAGACTGTGGCTGTTTCCATGCTCAGGGCACTGATATTCTGCTCACATTTTAAATAGCAGTTGTTCCTACCAGAAAACAGTATCAGACAAGGCTCAGGGGTGACTCCAAAGACATAAACCAAAGAGTACTAAAGGTTAAAGATGAAGTAAATTTCCAAAACTGTTAAGGAAATCATCCTTTTCTTCACTTCTAGCTGGCCACAGGCAGCTATCTACAAGTCTTTTGTTTCACATCTTAGGGGTGGAGCAAGCCATTCTGGGAGAAGTGAACTGTACGGGTCAGTTTACACGCAGCTCGGGTGCTTGGGCTTGGGCTTGGTCTTGGGTCCATGACTGTGCCTTCAGCATGCTCATTCCTGTCACAGGAGAAACTCTGTGCAATAGAGTATAGAATCACCAAACCACAGAATCATAAAATCATTAAGGTTGGAAAAGATCATCAAGTCCATCTGTCAACTTAACACCACTACCATGTTCACCATAAAATCATGCCTTTAAGTGCCAAATCCACACGTTTTTTGAACACTTCCAGGGCTGGTGACTTCACCACCTCCCTGGGCAGTTTGTTACAATACTTTACAATCCTTTGTGTGAGGAAACTTTTCCTAATATCCAATCTAAACCTGTCCTGGTGCAATTTGGGGCCATTTCCTCTTTTCCTGTTATTTGTTACCTGGGAAAAGAGACTGACCTGGCTACGACCTCCTTTCAGGTACTTCTAGAGAGCAATAAAGTCCCCCCTTGAGTCTCCTTTTCTCCAGGCTGAACACCCCCAGCTCCCTCAGCTGCTCCTCCCAAGACTTGTGCTCCGGCCTCTACACCAGCATCATGGGAGGTTTGCCTCTGAGTTCCTCAGCCCAAATCCTGAGTAATGTCCCAGAAAAAACCTTGAGTCTGCATCAAGCACAGATTTTGAAGCATACAAGACAGAAATTATCTACAGTGCATTCAAACAGCTGGTCTGGTAGTTCAGTGAGGGAATAAAGCCCCCAAACACCTCTCAGACAGTGAATATGGACAGTTAGAGCTAAACACTTTGAAACAGGGTAAGGAAGGTACTCTAATAAGGAAGATTAGAGTAAGCAAGAACTCTCAGAGTAAGTTAAAAGATTTGCTGAACTCGAGAAAGTTCTCATTCCTCTAAAACATAGATATTACAGTCCAAGCACTCACTTGAACCCCTTGTCTAGTCCCTTGAAGATTAGACTTCAGGTCTAGAGGACCTGGCCTCCCTTGCCACTGCCTAGGGACATCTCCACCAGCAGATTGTCTTCTGGTTGAAACTGGTTCGTGTATCCTGTGCTATTTGAAAAATGCTACATAAAAAAGACTGAGTAGACATGAAAATCCTTGAGGAACAGCAAGGTAGAAAATCACACGTAGCTGCTTCTGAAAGGAGGAGATATCTGAGCAAAGATTTTAAGGTGGTAAAGTTCACCATCAAGATTATTTAACTGAATTGATGAATTGCTCATAGAAATAAGTCCCTCTTTTAGGAATATTTAAAGTGTTCTCTGGCTATAACCTAGAAAGACATATTTTGACATGAAAACCAATGTTGTATCACAAATTTGGGTGATATTAGACAAGTGTTCTTTCTCCTCTGCCTGAATTTACTGACTCCAGTGAATGATTTTACATCAACACTATAAAATGAGCTAAAATAGCTAGCTAGTTTTTAAGACCCCAAATTCTAAAGAAACAAAACAATTTTCCTCCATTTTCCTGAGGCAATTTATTCATTTCCAGATTACTAGCTTTAGGAAAGTAAAATGTCTTATATAATCCCAATTTTGCTAGTTGAATATATATGCAGATATACATTGCCAGGACTGATTTTTCTGCTCTAGGTTACTCAGTGTCATCATAGCTCATGCAGCGTGTGACATTGAACAAATAAATGCATCCCACTATGGCTACAGATCAAGATTGACTTGAGAAACTGAAGAAACTTGCATCTTCAAGGGAATATGAACCGACTGCTTTGACTTTCCTCAGAACCCAAGTCAGCATCAAAATGTAAGACATTATGAACTCTTGTTTTTCTTTGTCTCTTTGCTAAATCTGTCTTGTTTTGTCTGACATACTCAACAAAGACAAGAACTGAGAGATTCCACTTGAATTTTCCACTACTTTCAGTGTTTGTCCTTTTGCTTTTCACTACGCAAACAATTTATTTATTTATTTACTTACTTACTTCTTTATTGGAAGAAGTGAAGCAGCTGAGTGTGTTGAAAAAGGGGTGGCAACAAGGCGTTCTTTATAATTTTGTTTATTTCTTACTACCCAACTGAAATTAAATTAAATTACTTCTGACAAGTTGAGTCTGTTTTACACACAGCAGTAACTATTAAGCAATCTACCACTCTTTTAGTCAATCCATGAGCTTTTCCATCCACTTTTCTTCCTCTGTCCTGTTGGAGGGGGTAGAGGTGATGGGGAGCAGTGAGCAGCAGAGTGTGCATTTGACAACTGACCAAGGCTAACCCTTCGGGATTGCCTAATGGTGTGGGGAACTGGGAATTTTGGGGGCTCCTGGTAACAAGCAGAGAAGTTTCTGTTCACTTTGTTAAACGGATGTTGCTTTTCTTGTTTTAAGATGACTGCTACAGTAATGTCAGGAAAGTGTATGTTTTCTGGTCACTGGGAATTCCTGCAGAGAACTGAAGCAGGTATTTTTTCCCTTTTCCAAGTACATTAATTTTTCCCAGTTAACTTGGACATGGAAACACTGCCTAATAATTGGCTTCCAACAGAACTGTCTGGCCTCGCTGAACACTAATGATAAAACTTCTTTCTTTTCTCACTCTAAGTGTGAATTCAGAATCTCTGTTGCTATGATGAAGTTAAACATTGAACAGAATATCACCGAAGAAAATTGATCATATCAAAGTTTCCTGTTTCATAGGTGAACCATTTTATAGCCAGGCAGTATTTCTTGGGAGAGAAGTGGTTCATAACAGGTAGGACGAAGCTCTTGTTTGCTTTATTGTCTATGCAATCTCCTGCAACGGCAAAGTGTCAGAAATATTTGCAAATGGTGTAGACTGGTATAGATGATAAATAACTTGCTTTTGCAGGGTGTTCCACACGATCAGACACACACACACATTCATATATATCCTGGAACATTCAGGCTAAAACCTGGTATTCTCAAAAGATCAAGGAACTTACTTTATATTAATAATTCTCATTATTAGAAATGAGAGCATCATGGAAGATAATAAGCAATATTAATTATCCCGTTTCTTTTTTTAGGGCGTGTGTGTTGTTGTTGGTTTTGTAAGACACAGAAATGTATCACTGTGTGTTTTTGCAGGGTGCTGATTTTACTGGTGACTTTGGTATGGATAAAAGGAAGAAAAGAAAAGGTAATCCAACGTGCAAACTGCAGGAACAGGCTCAAAATATACTGTGTTTGTCTTAACAGCGAGTTGCTTTGTGTGTTCAAGAAAACTGTGTTGCCTCTTATTTTGTGCCTGCTGATTCTGCAATTCTGCCTTGGATTCATCCAAAGCCCTGAGTGTTGGAGCCTGGTGGTTCAAGGCACTGCAAATAAAAATAATTAGCAGACAGAAAATAAATACATTTTCATAATAAAAAAAAAAGTAGGAAATCACAAAACAAAGGTTGCTCTTTTGTTCTCTGGTCAACTTCTGAATATAACCTGAAATAGGCAGCCTGAATAAAGATTTTCCACATATTCAAAGTTTAATTGACATAATTGCATGGTTTTCAACTCATGCTTGTGTTCTTTCAGTGGCTGCTTCACTGTGGATACTGCAATATTTGAAAATAAGGTCTGGAATTGCATTTGCAAGTAGAGGGAAAAGAATGACCACCATCTTTATTCCTTCCTGCTTTTGTTACTAAGTGCAAAGTGATGATTTGAATCTAGTTAAGAAACAGAACATGAATGTGTCTGCTAGAATGGAAATAAGCTGTACTGGTTTTGCCTGGGATAGAGTTAATTTTATTCATAGTGCCTAGTATGGGTTTGGATTTGTGCTGAAAACAGCACTCATAACACAGGGATGTTCTCATTACTGCTCAGCAATATTTACAGAGAGTCAAGGCCTTTCCTGCTCCTCACCCCACCCCATCAGTGAGAAGGCTGGGGGTGCACAGGGAGTTGGGAGGGGACACAGCCAGGACAGCTGACCCTGACTGACTGTGAGGGATACTCCAGATCATATGGCACCATGCTCAGCATAAAAACTGGTGAAAGAAGAAGGAAAAGGGATATATTCAGAGCTATGGAGTTTGTCTTACTAAGTCACTGTTATGCACAATGGAGCCTTGCTTTCCTGGGGATGCCTGAATACCTGTCTGTCCATGGGATGTGGTGGATGAATTCCTTATCTTGCTTTGCTGGCATGCACAGGTTTTGCTTTACCTCCTAAACTGTCTTTATTTCAACCCATGAGTTTTCTGACTTTTACCTTTCCTATTGCCTCCCCCTTCACTTGGGAGGAGGTGAACAAGTGGCTGTGTGGGGCTGAGCCACCAGCTGAGGCTAAACCACAGCACCACAGTGTCAGAATCTGACAGCTCCACTGAGCTGAGCACTCTAGGCTGTCCTTGTACTAATTGGAGAAATAAATATATGAATTTCAGGAAGAATTCAACTGCACCTTTACAAGGCAAATTTCTATCAAATGAATATAAGGAGATTGTTAGGAAGTTAGATATAGATACATAGACCTGTAAAGGAGAAAACTCATTTGATGTAACACATCAAAATGTTGCAAGAGCAGTGTAGATTCCTTAATCTCTGGGTTATAAAATTATCATCTTCAAGATCAATGCAAACTAAATACATTATTCTAAATCGAACATCTTTAAAAGTGAGACTGTGAGATTTATTCCAGATCACTCTAAGGTGGTCAGGGCATTCTCACAGCAGATATGATACCTGGGTTCTAACACAAATATTATCTGTTTGAATACATTAATTTCAAGTGAAGGAAACCCATCTTCCTGAAAAATTTTTGTCTCAGTTTATGGTCAGTTCTATAGTTTGTGAACACTATATAACAGATAAAGAGAAGATTCACAGTCATATCTTTTACAGTTCATTCTGTGGCACTACAAGGCTGCATCTTAGGCTGGTGGTTCACAGCTCCTCAGTTGCTGTGTGAAATAAACTGTGATCAGCTACGAGTCTTGTGCTTTCATTGCAGATATTCTGAACTGAACAACTTCTTGTACTACTTTGGAAGCAAAACAGATTGCACAGTGTGATAATGAAATGAAAACAATATGAAGAGAATCTTGCTGGCAAAAGCTATGAGAAGACTCAGAAATATCCATTGATGGGCAGTGTTTACATCTATGCCTGATTTTCTGCCTCTCCGATGCTGAACTGGATCTCCTTCCCTGAGTTTCTGGCTTTACCTGAACCATCTTGTGGCTATAAACTTGCTGGGTGACTCCTGGACTGTGTCTGACCCTGACTTGCTGCCCCTGGCCCCATGTGAGGGAGGTCCATGCTCCACTCCCCTTGCTACTGTGTTTGGCTCCTGGTTCACCATCCCTTGTGGAATAGGCAGGCACCAGTGTTCCCAGACATAAAGCACATGCCATCATGATAAAATAAAGCAGCTGGTGGGTTATTGTGCCAGTTAGCATCCAGATGTCAACATTATATTATATATGATGCTCTGTAATGAGGGGTGATCTTCACTGGCTTGACTTAAACTGAGAACTTCATCCACTTTGCCTCATGAGACATGCTGTCTTGTGAAATCCTGGTTTTATTTTCCATCACGTAGGTTGCTTTTAGTGGTTTTTCTTCCACTTGAAACATTGATGACCGCCTTACATAAAGTTAGTACCAAGACACTTGATTGCTATATGTATCTTAAATTCCATCAGAAGAAAATATCTCCTGTCAAAAATGTTGAGTAGGTATAGCTGAATTCTGCATTCATGTTGGCTGGGAAAGAGCTGGTTAAAGATCTGTCTGTCACAACATTTAGACAGTAGATACAAATAATCTCACACCAGCATCTTGAACATGTTTTTGAAGAGATGTATGCCAACTGACTATACAAAATATCATTAGGACCACATTCATTTAAAACACTCACTGAAAAACTTTTTGGGACATGAGTACTAGGTCAAAAACTATACTTCCACTTCACATCTTCTGACATTTTTATGTGGGATCTGTCTCACCAATACCTTAAACAAAGCTGCCAATCATAAAATTGTACTTTGCAATGAAAACATGTTGGATTGATTAAGGGAATCTGTTTAGGAACTTCTACAAATGGATGCAAGATGTGAAAACGGAGATTGTAATGACGGTGGACAGACAGAGTTGGCTCCTGAGATTAACCCAGTACTGCCAAATCCACCACTAAACCATGTCCCCAAGTGCCATGACCCCAAGTGTCCCAGACTCTTCCAACGCTTGACCACCCTGTGCAGAACCAGTGAAGGTACTGCACTTGGCAAACACCACACTCAAATACTTCTAAAAGCACATTTGTAACTTTTTCAAACAGTTTAGAGGTTCAAAAACTGAAAATCTGTTGAAAATCTGTTCAAATGCAGAGGTGAAAACGGGGACTAGACTTCCTGCTTTTCAGTCTACTAAGCCATGTTTGGTTCATGAATTCTCCCTCAGCTGGAGGGTTTGCAAATCTGGAGATAAAGTGCAGTACTATTTTAGAATGACCTAAGTGAGTGGGGAGTCTAAAGTCCTTTCATAACTCTCTTCCCTCTCCTACTAGATTTATTCCTGGCTTGATATAATATATATCTGACTTTCTAGTTTTGCACCCAGTAGAATGTGAATGTGACACAGAATTGCCACTTTATAGGGCATTTTTTTCCCCACTTTCAGAGTAAAGTGATGGACACCTTATCTCTAGAGATGATCTCTCCCAGAAGAAAACTGGACACACTACCACATTGTCAGGCTTCAAAAGTTGGTTTTTTTACTCTTTTCAACAGGAAACGTACAAATCTGGCAAGCTAGATTGAATGGCAATTTCAGCTGACATATATTTTTTTTCCCTCCTTGAAGGAAAATAGATGAGAAAAGCCAAGATCTTTAGAAAATTGTCCTGATTTACAAGCTCAAGGAAAAAAAAATCCTCTAGATGAAAGTAAAATTCTTATCTCAGTTTCATGTGTTCAATTTTTCTGAGATAGACTTTGAGAGCAAATTATGTCACTCCTCTAGTTTCCACTTCTTCATTTGGAAACATGTAAGAGGTTTACATTTTCATAAGCAATTAACATTTTCAAGTTATCAGTATGATTGACTGAGTTCTCCAAATGTGATAGTGAACATCCATTCGAAAAACAAAAGCATGCCAGGAAAGGAAGACAGCTGAAAGTGACTACTCTCATGTTAAAGTCTGCACCATTTGAGTTACAAAATTACAAAAGTTTAGCATCAATTCTGCTTGATGATCATCTGCAGTCTTAGTTACTTACATCAGTGTGGTGTAAATGAATAGCTAGTAATGAAATAGCTTCATTTTGACTCAGCAGAATTAACAGTGACTTTATATGTCCTAAAATCCTCTTCTTCAGTGAGTGATGGAAAGACAGGAGGAAAAATTTCACATTTTGTAATTTATAAAACTAGTTTTATCTTTAGTTTTTTCATAGGTACATTTTTGCTCTCGTGTTGATTTTGCAGGAGATCTGATGGGAACAGGCAAAGTGAGATGAGTTCAGTTGAGCAGAGGAGAAGCCGTTTCACTGGCTCTTTTCTGTTCTCAGTTTTGATTTCACTTTGCAACAGAAAAAGATGAAATTTTCAGAGCAGAAGAGGATTTTGTGAAAAACATATGTATGGGTTCTGGTTTACTGGACCTCAATCTGAATCACACAGGCAGGGTCTTGGAGCCAAAGTTTCCAATCCCAGCTGATCACTCTGCTTGCTTCAGATATTACTTTCCTGCTACATCTTTCTCCCACTCATTGTATACAAAGACATGTACAGATATCTGTGTGTGAGCTATATATATATATGTATAATATATATATATATACACATATATACATATATACATATGTATATAAATAGGCATATTTTTCTCCAGGAAGCTTTCTGTAAACTAAATCAGTGAGGAAGTAACAGAACTATTTCTGCTACTTTTAGTAACAAATAAACTCTAACAGCTTAAAAAACAGAAGGGACAAAAAGAAAAAAAAGCACTTTTATTTTTAATATTTTTTTTTAATTATATTTTGCAATTTTGGAAGTTCATAATACTGTCAAGTTTTCTTCTCAGTACATATGAATGCCTCATGTCCACATCGTCTCAACTACAGATAATGTCAGCTCCAAGTAAAAGCTGTGTCACATCCAAATGGACGATGGGTTTTCATGTTTTTCACACCTCTCAGTTGTTCCACAGCAATTTGGCCTGCCAGGGCATGAGGTTTACAGTACTTCAAAAATATTAAATGGGACATGCAACCACAGTACATCTCCACAGCTGCACAGGCAGCACTCCGCTGTACACTGCCTTTTGTTAGAAAATGAATGAATGAAGTTCAAGGTCTTGCATGTTCTCTTCAAAGTATTCCCGCACTCGGCTTAAGATACTTAAGGAAAAAAACATCACCTATATCTTTGAGATGAAGAATTTGGTTGACAATTTTAGTCCCTCGGTGCAAGGAGCTGTCTGCAGGCACAGGAGAGCAAATGAGAGAAAAACGGAATATTTTCAGGGGGCAGTCCAAGGCTGCGAAGTAATTCACTTCAGGAACTTGGAACTGTCATAAGTGTCACCACTTCTCACTCTAAGTGCTTTCTCTAACAATACCTAGCAACATGCATCTGAAGAAAAGGAGAACGCAGAGCAAAATAAGTGACATCATTACAGGTATTTGTCTCCCAGGGGGGTGGTGGAGAAAAAAATCAAGAGCTGAGTGTTGTTAGTCATATAATTTAAAACACTGTGGAAAAACTTTGGATACTAGAAAGATTATCTGAAAGAATAAGAATAATAAGAATATGGAAAAGGACAAGAATGAAATGGAATGGAATAGAATAGAATAGAACTGAATTTTCAGTTCAGGAGTTTAATTTTATCTATGGAAAGGGTACGATCTCTAGTGCAGGAAGATAAAAATTCTATTTGTTGTACATAAAACCTTGTACCTGAAGGCAGAACGTGCACTGGCAGCACTCCATAATGGGTGATTTCACTGATATTATTCAGTATTTTCTTGTATTCTCCAGTCTGTCCATGTGCAGCCTCCTGGAACCACATGCCTTATTTTCATTCTATAATTTCTGTGAAGTGAGATTGCATTTTTTCAGGCACTCGTACAAAGCCCAGTTCAATAAGCCTTTGTTTCTGCAGTAGAATTACTCAGTTCTACCACATTACAAGAACTGTGGCTGCTAAAAGCTGTCAACACATATTTTGTGTTCTTTGGCTGTAGTGTATGAAGGGAAGAGAGTTGAACGAGGTCAGCACAGAGTTCAGTAGGACTTGGGTGTGACCTGTCCAGATCGAAAACATTTACCTCCTTCTATCTGAAATAAATTTGGACTGCCTCCTGATGTAGCTCCACTACTGTCTCAGTCTGTTAACAAATACAAGAATCATTGCCTTGCTCCCTGTCTATTTTCTCAGTGTTTGCTTCAGAGATTTTTTCCGTGTTTTCTCTCTGACTAATGAGCCACTGTTCTTGAATTCCTCTGCCAGCGTGTAGTTCGAGCTTTTTTTTCCTCATTTTAAACACAATAGTTATGACAATGAGAATATTTTTTATTAATTCTATCACAATTTCATTGTGCATGGACACAGATTTTTTTTTCTGTTTCTTTTCCCTGACAGCTCTGAAATGACTAACAACGTGAGTCTGCCTGAGAGGAAAGGGGGGGAGGGAAATTTGAAGTCACTTATCTTGCTGCTTGACTTTTGATTCAGTTTATCTGGTGTTTGTTGCTGTCCAAGATAGGTGTCAGATTCAAGAAAACTAAACATATCTAAGAGTGAAAAGCATTTTTATGAGCCATTTTTTGATTTGTCCTGAACACCACAACTCTGCTCTGTGCTCATAATCCGAAAAGAAGGAGGAAGAAAGAAAATTCCTTATCAAATCCCAAACATTTCACTCAATAAACTTATTTCCTGGAGGAAAGCTGAGGGAATAAATGTAGTGTTGAGAATGGGCATATTGCTTTCTGTGCTCACACTGCCCTTCTCGACCTGTAGGGTGAACTCCACTGCTGAGGCAGAGCAGCAGCACAGAAAGGATGAAAGGGACACTCTTTGCCACTCCCATCCCAGCCCTCCCTAAAACGAGTCCAGTGGTGAAGCACAGAGAGTTCATGGCAGATTGCAGTGAAGTAAACATGTAAGAGGAATACAGGTGTAATAGAAGACATGCAGGTACTAAAGCTTGTCATGAAGTGGCAGAGAAAGAACAATATAGGACAAATTATAGAAGTACTTTGTGCCAGAGCAAAGCAAGATGCTTGTCATGCATTCTTTGCTTTGCTGTGTTTGCATGAGGAATGTTTTGCTTTCTGTACTTTACTCAGAACAATTAATACCAAAAAAGAACACAGTAATGTTCTGAGCAAGTTTGCTGAGTGTATGCAATCTTGGGAGGCTGAGCTGCAGTCTTTACTATTTTGAGCAGCAGTTTTTACTATTTTGTTAGCTCACAAATAGGTGTATTTGGGTTTTAGCAAGATGTGGATGGGGTACAAATGTAGCAGACAACAGAAAACGTTATAAATCATTTACAGTTGTGCATGATCCTTTTTTTAGCAGGAACTGCACATTAAGTATTCTGCAATATATAAAGTCACTTGCCATAAGTTACCATGTGTAGTGCTCAGCTGTCTGTAAATCATGCACTACAAACCTCCCCCTCCAACCCACACTCTGAAGAAATGAAAAAATGGTCTGATAAATTCTTATGCCCAGAGACTACGTCAGAGCCCCTCACAGCTGCTGTGACACCATTGTCTTGTAGCGGAGGTGCTAATGAGAGTGACCCAAGAGGGAAGAGACTGCTCAGGAATCATACAACCTTGTATTTCCAGCCTTCCAAATTTACTGGGATATACCAGTTCACACTGAAAGAAAAAAAAAAAAAGTAGTTTGCAGGGTTTAAAAAAAAAATACAAAAAACCCCACCATTGTGAAGGCTTATACAACAATGAGGTAACTCATCATAACAAAGTCAGATTTGTTTGCACATACTGAATTATTCCTCGCAGCAAAAAGAGAGTTTCTTCATCAAGGGCACATTGGTAACTTTGGGCAAATGCTCTGTTCTGATGAGCCAAACAATATTGTTAAAAGTTTTTTTAAGACCGCTGCATTGGCAACCTTGCAGACAACAGACACCCACTCCCAGACCAATAGGCTGGGATATGAGTTTTGCCCCACAAAGCTAAGTGCAACAAATGTAGCATCAGAAAATGAAGCAGAAAGTGTCAAATATCAAATGAAAAACATCTTTCTGGCATTTTTTTTTCACTTTCCAAGCAAATGAAAAGTATTTGTTTAACATTACTAGGTTCTATTTAACATGGATAGTTTCAGCATTCTCTCTGCAGAGAATTTGGCCTTAGCTCTGTGGGTCTGTTTCTGGAAGAAGATAGATTCTGCTTTACATGTAGAATTTGGCAACCTAATGCTAATGGGGTATTTGAAATGGCATGGCTATCATGTTATTTTCTAGTGTATGCTGGTTCCAGAGCCTTTTCATGGAAGGAAAGGAAAACTTGCAGACTGTGAAAATATCCACAAAAAATCCTCTCTATACTCAGAGCATGACTCACCTTTTGCTTTTTAGACAAAATCTTTCAAGGTACCTCCGTTTCTTAGTTGTGATGCCTGAGTGTGTTGCCATGGTGATCAGGAGATTCTGGGAATTAACTTCATTTTATGATTACTGTGAAATGTTCATATGTGAGCTGATGATCTGTATTTCAGAACCAGATCTTGAAGAGACAATAACCAGTTGGGAATTAGCAGCTTTCCCACCGTGAAAAATAAAGAGCAACCTAGATTAAAGAAGGCCAGATTTGTAATTGATGGATTGAACCATTAGTTATTTCACTCCCGTCACACCTCTTTCAATCAGCCAGAAATCCATCTCAGTATGCTGTTAATTTTCTGCCAAAAAGCAATTGGATATGTAAACACTACGAAAATGAAGCAGCAAAACCAGTTAAACAAACCAGCTGCCAAATCGTGTGTCTTCTGCCAATGACCACTGGTCTGTCAATGAAAATACTCCCTTTGCTCTTCCACAATTACAATTGCTATTTCTCTCTTTCAAGAGTGGATAACAATGACAAAAACAATGACACTCTCTGATTATATAAAGACAAGGGAGAGTCCTCCTTACTGGAAGTAAAATAGCAGGAGCTTAGTGTATGTTATCTAGATGGATGTACACTTCCTATTATAAGTAGACATTTTTCTGTTCTTTATAGATTTGTCTTTCCACTGACAACTGAAAGAATTTTGACAGTATCCTTGCAAATGGAGGTGACCATTGACATGAAAAATGCCTAATTATTGAAAAAGTAGAAAATTTAAAGTGGGAAACACCATAGCATGAGTGGGTTTTGATCTTGGCTGTCTGCCAGATGCCTCCCCAGCCCCTCTCTCAATCCTCCTACTCAGTAGAGGAGTACAGATGCTTCACCATGGTCTTTGTAAGGGCTGCAGAGGAATCTCTGCTCCAGCATCTGGAGCACCTCCTCCTCCTCCTTCTTCACTGACCTTGGTGTCTGCAGGGCAGCTCCTCTCACATTTTTCTCATACCTCTCTCCCATCTGCTGTGCATCTGGTTTTATCCTTTCTTAAATGTGTTATCACAGAGACACTCCCAACATCACTGGTGGACTTGGCTTTGGCCAGTGATGGGTGCGCTGGAGCTGGCTGGACCTGGCTCTGTGTGACATGGTGGCAGCTCCTGATCTCACAGAAGCCATCTCAGTTTATGATGAGTGTTCACCTCATCTCCTGCTCCAGGATGTGGTGTTAAACAGGAAAGATCCAAGATACCGAGATAGACATCTATTCTACTCTACCTACAACCATTCTCTAGGTGCAATATGGCCCTTTAACAACTCTTCACTGAGACCAAGCACCTCACCTGTGTTTTATCCATCTGGCTGCCTGGACATGTTCATTTGAATAGCAGAAAATTTTGAGAGACAGTGTCAAAAACCTCTCAGAAATCAAAGCAAATGGTGTCCACCACGCCTCCCTCAGCCACAAACACAGACACCTCATCACAGGAAGCAATCTGGCTGGTCATGCAAGATTTACCTGTGAAAAATTCATGCTAATTGTTACAAATCACTTTCTTTTTTATGTGCCCAGAAATGTGTTTCAAAAGGATTCACTCCATGATTTTCCTTGGCACTCATGTAATTAGCCTTTAGTCTTCTGGATTGTCACCTTTTGAAGATGGGTGTGATAGGTGCTTTTCTGCAGTCATCAGGAATCTTGCCAAATCCCCACAGCCTGTTGAAGATGACGGAGGGTGGCTTTCGAGGACATTGGCTATGTCTTTCAGCAGCCTTGGGTGTAGCTTCTTGAATCCTGTAGCTTTATAGGGGTTGAGTTCTCTCTAGAAATCGCTGACCCTTCCCTGATCCATTGATGGTACTTCTTAAATCCTTTCTCTGATCACAAATGTCTGAGCAAAGAGGGCACTGATTACCTCACCTCTCTTATAGGTATGTCTTAATGGTCTGGTTGGAAACTTTCCCACTCGGTTGTTTTTTTAATCATTCATTGTGCCAATAACCAATACATAAACAAGAAGACACGGAGATTTGAAATAAACAAAAAAAACCCCCAAAAAATACAGCACAATATACATATACTGGTGTGTAATTTTAGAGATTTTTATTTATGTTCTGGAATTTTCTCTGAATTTTTCCCCATTCTGCCCCATTTTTTCCCACCTTTTCTGTTTTGACATTAAAAATACCATGCAGGGCTTAAAAACATTTGTAAATGAGTAAAAAATTATATAATTCCTCCTTTCCTCTAACCCAGCCAGAAAAATTAGTTTAAATTGATTGTAATCTGATGCTTGTTTGATTGTTCTATTTCAATAATCAGCATACTTGAAGTATGATGCATATGCACTGCTCTGTTTTGAAGTACACTTGAGGAAGAAAAGAACTCAGACCTTGGTTCTTCAAGGCTGAACACATCATACAAAAGTCAAAAGGTTCCACTTTCACAAATCTCAGCAACGATTCAGAATCTTACTAATTTTTCAAATACAAGATGAAATTGGGTTTTGATGAGATGCATAGGACCAAGCTTTCAAGCAATCTGTTGGATCACAGAAGGCAATTTATATGTTATTAGGAAAAAATTCTGATGATGAAGTTGGTGTTACTTGTCCTTGACCATGAACAGGGTTCAGAAGTGAGTGGCAAGCAAATTTCTTGGTCTGTAAAAAATACCTGTGAGTGAGGGAATAAAGAAGCACAAGCCATTCTAACTATCAGAATGAAAAGTAAGAAGAAAAGACTGCTGTGGGAGATTAAAGCAGGTGGTCAGTTTGCACAGCATGTTTTTTAGAGGACAGTCTTCATTGTCACAGTGTTGGGATTAGTAATTCACATCAGTGAAAATCAAGGTTTTACAATGGGATGAAGGAAATAATTCTAGGATCAAACTAGGGGCACTAGTACATTTCTATATGCCGTAGTTTAAGCCCACCTGGGAAGTCAGCCCCACACAGCCACACACTCACTGACCCCCTCTGGGACAGTGGAGACAGTCAGAAAGGTAAATGTGAGAAAATTCATGGGTTGAGAAAAAGGTAGTTGAATAGGTAAAGCAAAAGCCGTGCATATTAAGCAAAGCAAAACAAAGAATTAACTCGCTACTTCCCATGGGCAGGCAGGAGCTCAGCCATCAGGACAGCAGGGCCTCATCACATGTAAGGGGGACTTGGGAACACAAATACCATCAGTCCAAACATCCCTCCCCCCCTCGCTTTTTCTCCCAGCTTTATATGATGAGCATAACTCCATATGGTCTGGAACATCCCTTTGGTCATTCAGGGTCAGCTGTCCCAGCTGTGTCCCCTCCCAATTCCTTGGGCACCCCCTGCCTCCTCCCTGGTGGGATGGGGTGAGGAGCAGAAAAAGCCTTGATGCCACGTAAGCACTGCTGGCAAAAACATCCCAGAATTATCAGCACTATTTTCAGCACAAATCCAAAGCACAGCCCCATACTAACTCCTGGGAAGAAAACTAACTCTATCCTGACTAAAACCAGCATGCTATATCAGGGATAGTACATTTTTTCATCCCACACTATGGTCTGTGTGTGATCTTTCTGCTAAGCTGGCCCAGTGTGCTCTGCAGCACCAATGTCAGAGACTGTGCAGGCAGAACCAGTCAGTGGGAATGGAGATACCAGACTAGAGACATGAAATAAAACTGTTCTTCCTTTCTCCCTCCCTCCCTCCCTCCCTCTTTTTTTTTGTGATAGCAACCTAGATAGATGAGAATGCATGTGAAGGCCTCATGCTGTAGGGACAGTGAAGATTCTGAAGGAATCTAGCAGGTACAGGCAGAGTAAAAGACAGAGACCAGAAATCATCTTTCTTAGAAATAGAAATTTTTGAATTTTTGAGAACTTGGGATATCTTGGACAAAGCCTGTGGGTGCTTTTCTATGCTCCACTTCAAGACTGCTAAGTTGTGTATTTTGTCTTCTTCAGGCCTGTGGTATTTATCTAGAGAGAAGAGCAGCAGTGGAAAGGCATAGCTCTGTTGAATCAGATCAAAGATCTGTCTTGCATGAAATGCCCACAGAAGTGTACAAGAACAGAGGAAATGTGTGTAGCATCTTCCCTTCTCAATCCCTCATTATATAAACTTCCTCAGCTTCCAGCAATCTGTGGATGACGGATGAGTGAGAACATACAAGAAAGGATCTGTTCTGTATGGATGGGCTCAACTGTAAGTAATCTTCACAGCTTAGATTTCTGGAGAATTTGGAAACAATTCCTAAAATGAACAAAAAAATTACAATGTGCAACTCATCACACTTCATGAATAAAATTTTGAAGAAGAGTTCGTGTACCAAACATGGTATATTTTTGTAACATTTAAAAATGTTTTGCTTCAGTAATGAACTTTTATGTATTTTAAACATCAAGAAGCCTACAAAGTCAGTTGTTTCTCAGCATTATTTAAAAAAAGAAATTCTTTTGAATAAATAAGATGATTGCTCTTAGTTTTTCAGGCATTTATTTACTTGATTTTAAATCAGGGAACTCAATTTAAAGGACTTTTCCAGATGAAGGGTCTTGGATAGAAAAAATAGTGCGTTGTGAAGGATGAGTGGTTTTTTTTTTTAAATTCTTGATAAGAATGCATGTCCTGCAGACTTTGTACTTAATTATTCCATGTTTCCTCCCCACAAAAAACTTCTGCCAGAGGAAAAGGAGAATTGCTGGGAATATGGATGAACACGGAAGAAAGGCTGATAAGAAGAGGAGTGGAAAATTACTCTGAGGAGGAAAAGCAGAAAAGATAAATTGCAGAGTAATGTAATACTCCTCATATAAAACTCACAATGCAATAAGATTGAATTATGAGGAAGGTATGATTATGTTGTTAAAAGATAAACATCATTATGCAAACTGCTAAAGAAAGAAAAAATGATATGTGGCTACTGAACTAGATTCTGTCTACGATAAGTGGTAGTAATAAAAAAATATTCATTTAAAATTCCTAATGTAATACTTTTCACATAATGTTATTTATTAAACCAAAATATTACATTTTCTTCTCTCATTTTGCTCTTCAATCTTAAGACACAATAAACCATTATTATTGAAAAAATAAGAGGTTTTAAACTCTTGAAAACTACATTCTTTAATAATGAATTCAATGTAAAGGCATAGAAAAAGTCGATCATGATTTTTTAATACAGCACTCAGCAAAATTTAGAGGAAGAGATGATCAACAAAAGCAATTATAAAGGGATGATGTTCGCAGGAAACATTGACATACAAACTAACAGAAGGAGTCTGGCTTCCCTCGCAGCCTGTCTCCCTTGTGTTTGCCAAGGAAAGTTTTTTGTCACTTCTGCGATTTGCAGTATAAGGAAAAGAAAGGAACTCATAATATCAGCTGAATTCTTTGTGGTCCTTCATTCCAAGTCACCCTCCTGTCCTTTACCTGCCTTTCTGGGGATTTGTCAGGCACTTACTGAAAACTGTTATTTAAGTGCACTGTTAGTGCAGTGCTTTTGATTTTCTTTTTTAACTCCCAGTAGTTTCAAGACCATATGTTCTTTGACATTCTTTTTAATTAGTGACAGATGGATGAAAGAATTTTAGATCCTAGACTGAATTTCTTGCTGTTCTGATTTTTTTTCTTAAAATGAGACTTTCCACAGACTATTCATTTCTTAAAATATTTTGACTTCTTGTTGGTGTCGTCTCTCCTCTCTTCTCTATCAATGCCTCTTTTTTGTTTTCAGCAAGTGACAAAGGAAAAACAAAAAGACTATTCATTTGAACTGTGGGGTTTTTTTTTTACTATCTTTGGTGACAGCTGATGATCCTGTAGGTCTAGTCTGCTTCTCATTCTGATTAATGTTGTCAGGATTTCTGAAAGAAAAGTCTGGCATTCACCTAAGTGAATTACAAAACAGTTATAAAGAGTTCGATATTTATTTTAAAAGCATGTTCAGGAAACAAAACACAGCAAAACACCAGCACCAAAAATGCAAAACAAAGATTAAGGCAGTCTCTCTGGTATAATATGACAACCATCATTTCATATTGCCTTTTACTTTAGGACTACAAAAATGCTCCTTTTGTGTTTGTCACTCATGGATCTGGTGTTTTCTTGGTTAGTTCTTTTTTTTTAGTGTGTGTTCTTTCCCTCTTCACCCCTTCCCCACTGCTATGGGTAACAGACCCCATTGGGCATTTAAGGTCTTTACAAATTACTTGCAGTAGTTGCTCTTCCTTTTGCTCATTAAATAGTACCTTGCTTCCAGAGAATTTGGTACTGCAAGGGCTGTGATTTTACAGGCACTTTCAATCAGTTTTACCTTCTGCCAGATAAAGAAAAAAAAAAAAAAAAGAAAATTAGCACTTAGCCCCTCGTTTGATCTACTAATCCTCTAAAATTTCTTCTTATGGGAAAAAAGAACAACAAAGAAGACCTAGTTTTAAACTTAAGAATATGATTAGTAATGACAAGTAAACAGGATGGAAATTTAATCTTTGGCAACATAACAAGTGCTGCCAGTGTTGAGCAGAGAAGATTGCGCGGAGAACTCATAACAAACTTCCAGTATCTGAAGGGGATACAGGGCAGCCAGAGAGGGACTCTTCATCGGGAACTGTAGTGACAGGACAAGGAGTAATGGGTACAAACTGACAGAGGGGAAATTTAGGCTGGATATTAGGAAGAAATTCTTTACTGTGATGGTGGTGGGACACTGGAACAGGTTGCCCAGGGAGTTGTGGATGCTCCAGTACTGGCAGTGTTCAAAGCCAGGTGGGATAAAGCCTTGAGCAGCCTGGTCTAGTGGGAGGTGTCCCTTCTCATGGTAGGGAGTTGGGACTGGATGATCTTAAAGGTCCCTTCCAACCCTTCATATTCTGTGATTCTATAATTCTAACTGTGAAAGGTTTTATTGTGTAGATGTCTTGGTTTAACCCCAGCTGGCAACCAAGTACCACACAACCTCTTGCTGCACCCCTTGGTGGGGAGAAGAATCTGAAATAAGATGTTGAATTTGTAAGTTAAGAACAGTTTAATAATTGAAACAAAATAAAATATAATTCTAATAGTAAAGTAATTCTAATATTCTAATAGTAAAATAATTACATGTATAAANTACCAACATTCTCACACTAAATTCAAAACACAGCACTGTGACAGCTGCCAAGAAGAAATTATCTCAACCAAATCCAGGACAGTAGATTCATCATTAAGTTATAACTTTGAGAAATATCTATCCAATAATACCTACCACAACTACCCAAACCTATGCAGACCTCCTAAATTAAGCCGTTCAGAAGCAGACAGTTTAGAATGACAGGATGGTGGCTAGTGTAGATCTTAATAAACATCTTTTTCTCAACTAGATTGGGATGTTATTGGTCAGCAACACACCCAAAATTGCTAGATATGATAAAGCAGATTGTACATATACATTTTATTATATATTATTTGGATAAAACTAGACTTTAGCATCCTTTTGCCCTGTACAGATTAAAAATAATGTTTACTTTCATTGGCTGGCCAGAAGAAATAGTAACAGAAGATAATTTCTACCATCATATTCCTTGGAGGATTAATCTATTAGTATATGCATCTATTTACTTTTATCTTCCATCAATCTACCTGGTGATTATATACCTACTTTCTTTATTCATGTTTACCACTTTTCATTGCTATGGTCCTATATGATGAAGAGAGAAATTGAATGTGTACTTTAAACATTGCTTCAATTTCCTGTGTCAGAACCCCTACTAAGAGACAAGAAATAACATGCAAAGGAACATATTTATCCAACAGGACACACAGTGATTGGCTATTCTTATCCAGTCACCACAACTGCTTAACTTACTATACTTTTTTCCCAAGTAAAAAAATCCTGAGAGATTGAAGGGGATAATGTGTTTTGCATAAAAAAAAAAATGCCTTTCAGATGAGTTCCTTGAGTATTTAAAAAGGAGAGAAAAGAAGTTTTTGTTGTTGAGCTGTTTGGGAAGAGCAGATTGGAGGCATAGAGCTCAGCAGCAAAACTGCTGCAGCTGTACCAGCGAGACAGTGACGAGCAGCTGGTGGTGATCAGCACGGCCACAACCCATCCTCCCGACACATTTCACTCTGATAAGGAAAAGAGCAAGATGCTGAAAAAACCCATCACAGCCTGCAGCCTTTACTCTCCTCATCAAACCTTAGCGGGGAGCAGCTTTTGAACAAAGGGATCTGGAGAGCAGAAATAGTGTGCCGTATATTTGTGTTTGCTCTCCTGCTCCTAGGGAGGGAAAACTTAGAGAGAAGTTAAAAAGGAAGCTGGCATAACTGTCGAATTTTGCTAGTTAAGTTCAAAAATACCGTTTTACTATGGAGATCAAAAATCAAAAATACCTTTCTCTTGGCGTGCTGTTATCACCCCAACAAAAATTCGTGACTGTATTGTGTGTATGTATTTTTCTGTGTCCAACTTCATGTTGTTGTATCAAGCTACTTCTTTAAATAACCTACAAAGCAACATTAAAAAATGACCACTGATGTCATATAACCTTTGGATCAAGGATCATTCAATTTACAGAACTGCAGAATCACAGAATATTCTGAGTTGGAAGGGACCCACAAGGATCATGAAGTCCCGAAGAATGGCCCATATGGGGATCAAACCCACAACCTTGGCATTATTAACACCATGCTCTGACCATCAGGGAGATGGAAAGCTAAGCAAGTCTTGGTTAAGCTTCAAGTCTAAGTTTAAAGCTCATCCCTTGAAAGCTGTTCAGTTCCAGCCAAGATGGATTCCTCAGTTATATCCAATGAACAGGCAATGAACAGGTGTTTAGATTAAATTTTAAGATAAAAATCAAATACAGAACCGGTGTGAAGGCACCTCAGGAGATCATCTAGTGCCATTCCTTGCTAAAGGAATGGCTAGAGCAGGTTGGCCAGGTTTGTGTCTAGTTGGAGATTGAATGTCCCTAAGGATGGAGAGTTCACAGCCTCCCTGTGCAGCCTGTTCGAGGGTTTTACCCAACTCACAGTTAAAACCTGTTATTTTCTTCTGTTTAAATTCAATTCCCTGTATTTCAGTTTGTGCCCATTGCCTCTCGTCCTTTCATGCAATGTCACTGAGAAGGCATCTTCCTTTCAGTTATGTCAGTACTTTAAAGGAGATCAGATTTTTGTCAGAATTTCTAAATTCTTGATAAATGCTGAAGTCATTAATATCATTTAGTATTACAGTATAGCTCAGAATAGTTCTCCAGATAATGTAAGAGGAATGTAATTATCTACATGGGCAAGGAGGGAAAAGAAAAAAGAAAGAAAAAATGAAACTGAAAAACATTTTTCTTCATTTTCGTGATAGACTGTTGTCAGAAATAGAGACAGATCCTGCTTCTTTTCATTTCAGCCAGACTGCAATTTTTTTTGCTGGAAGCATCCACACAATTTAAGTTTCACATTCTATAATTCCATGCTCTTCACTAATTAGTCAATTTTTTTCTTGTGGGTGAATGTTTGTTTATTAACCCATTTGTTTTTTAAAGCATCTTGTTTATATAAAAGCCCTTGTTTTAAAGCATCTTGTTTATATAAAATAAGATCAATATATTTTTATTTTAGAATATATTTATTTAATTTTTAGGCTATATAATTAGGTTGCTTTCAGACTATAATTTTTCATATATATGAACAAGCTAATAAAGCCTCATGGAAGTGTGACTGCTTAATAATTATCTATGCTTATGGGACACGGTGTTTATTTAAAAGTAAAGACCAAACTGGTTTCTACTTCAGTGATTTATAGGAAAGCAGATCTGCAATAACTACACTGTTTTCTTTACACTTGCACTTTTTTCCTAAAATTAGATACTGGGCTTTTATTTCAAGTACTTAGAGTTATGTTAATGAAGGTTTTTCGGATACTTCCTATAAAAACCTTTCAGATCACCATAGCAGAAACACAGAGATCTCCTTTTATCCATGTGACATTTGTACTCACATCTGAAGGACATCAGGTGAAATCTGATGGCTCCATCCATCTGATGGCTCCAGCAACACTCAGAGATATTTTGGTGGACCCATTAGGATGTGTAGCTCAACTCTGGTTGCTGGTTCACACGGTAACAGTGACAATCGTAACTACTTTGGGAGCTCTTGACCATAAAATGGCATATTACTACAAATGGCATGAAAAACCATAATTCATTGAAATTTCTGCTGCTACTACAGAAAAAAACAAACCCAGGGAAATTCAATCTGTATTTTGGGTTAGTAACAAAATTTAGAAGTGGATGCTTTGATTGTTATATCCTGAAGACAATATCTATGTGCTAGCAAAAAATAGTGAGTATTTTAGGAGAGCATTAAGACATCTTTTTACATTATCAAAAATGAGAAGAAGTGTAACTTTTCTTGTTTAAGACTTGCATGTTCAAATCCCAAGTTTGTAACACTGGAGAAGTCTTGAATCTCATTGGAAATTCAGAAAAAAAATGAAAACTGTTTCCATTATTTATTGATATTTACTTTTATGTTTAGACATGTTTTTGATTCATAAATAGACTTTCCGTTTTCACTACTGGTATTCTGCTATATCCTTTTGTTTCAGGGCATGCTTCAAATGTAATAGATATTACTTCATTTTACAGAATCTGTTGATTCAAAGAAAAGTGATAACTGAAAAATAGCAACACATTCATTGGCTATGCTCAGTGAAAAAAAAAAGAATTCCTTAATATTTCTGAATCAAATTTATGGTTATTATTGATGTCATCACCCCTAGAAAGAAGCAACCAGGAAGCAGTGGAAAATGGAGTTTTTTCACATGATTGGACACACAGAAAAGACTGAGTCAAAGTCTCCAGACAAATAGAAATAAATGACTGGATCAAGATGAACATTTAGTATACCAAGACTACAATTGTTCTGTTTAGTTCTTTTGGCATTAAATAGTTGGTTTTTCTCACACAAATTTCAGATTTATACTGCTCTCATCCATTGTGTGACAAGAAATATTTTCCCATAAATTTTTAATAGATGCAATTTCATAATTCCCTTCACTGGGTCCTGAATATTTTGCTCCTCAGTTTCCATGATGCATGTAATGTGTGGCATTTATTATCTCACTGAAAAGTTTTTGGGAACATGTTCCCATTTGGTGAATTTCTGTAATGACTAGCACAGTGTAAAAATTCTTTGCCCCAAAGTTTAACATTGCAACAGATGTTTTTTTTTATATATGTCCTTTATACACTTTGACCTTCCCCTCCCTTTCCCTTGGTCTTGTACTGCATGAATCTTCAATTTTTTTAATATTGCAAATTGAGTAAAATCCTTGCAAGATTTCATAGCATATCTCAGTTTCTTTAAGAAAGACAGCAGAGTTGTTTGGATGAAACAAATTTGTAGCTTTTCCCCCTGTAGCTTGCCTTTCTAAGCTTCTCTGTTAGTTTCTTTGACAGAAACAATTCCTCTGAAAAGCTGTGCCTTCATGGCCTAATCCTGCCAACCTTTTTATGTGTATCTCTTCTGGAAGTCAGGGAAGACGCTGTTGGAATGAGGCATCTCTGCCAAAGAAAATATACATATTTCAGCTCTGTGCCGTGAAGAATAATTTGTATCTTTGCTCGGCTGACTTTGTTTGATTCATTTGAATCTTAAAGGTTTCAAGGGGTAATTGCCACATAGGAGCTCTTTCTTAAGTGCACATAAGTCCTAAGTGGATTCTAGCAGCAATATATTCTTCTATCCTTCTGAAAGCCTAGACTTTCAAAAGGCATTTTAGGTGTGATCAGGAGTATATCCTCTACTCGAGTTCAGAACATGCTGGAATCAGAAATTTGTAGGTTTGCAATCTCTAGATAACTCACTTGTGTGAATCATTCTTCATGTAAATCTACAGTCCGGCCTGAAGACAGAAATTCCTACAATCTTCCTCACCACAAATCGCAAGGTGTACTCGGATAGTGCTGCCAGCCCCAAAACAAGCTGGGCAGAGTGTTTGCCAGGAAAGGAACTGAGAAAACACTGACCTTGTAACACAGAATGTGTTGCTTGCATTTAACCTAACTCAGTGACAACAGAGATTGGCACAGTTTGGAAATCACAAGTGAAAGGACATGTGAAGTGAGTCAACCATTCATGACATGTGATGAAGCATCTTGATGGAAGAAACTTGCTTTGTGTAGCACCTGTAAGACTGTAAAAAGTGCCTTATGAGTATAGAAGGCAAATTAAAAAACAAAAAAGAAGTATTGAATCAAAAGCATCAGGAATAAACAAAGGACCTGAGCAACAAGAGGCACATGAGAAATCCCCCAATGATCCAAACTCCCATAAAGTTACAACTAAGATCTCATTAAATTTCCTACTTAGTCTAATACACCATTTTTTCACAAGATTTCTTTCAGTCCAAAATCTTTTTGGAAAGATGATGCTTGCCATGGACTTTGGGACTACCTTGTGCAGTCAGGAGAGTGTTTCCTTTGCAAATGGGATATGCTGTGGTATGCAGCGGGTTAGGAGTAGCAGGCTTTGCTCAGCTGCTCCCACGTTGCTCCTGAGGGAACCTAATTTTGCCTCTGAGATGTCCATAGTGTAATAGCAACATCAGTAATTTCAGGATGTGCCAAACAGTTAGTAAGTGTTTATTATCTCCCAAAACAGAGCAGATAATATTTCTTTTTCTGTCACAATTACAGGTTGGATTTGACCTATGAATAACTTAAAAATTATTTTAGGCTGCATTATTTGGTATGCTTGAACACAAAGATCCTTCAAGGTGAGGTTAGTGTGGTTATAGTAGAAATTAAGGGAGAGATTTTGCATGGTATATTCATTTGTTAAACATGTTGAAATACCAGAAACTGGGGTGAGACTTCATATACAGTGCAGGTGAATCATGATGGCCACAACAGGGCTTCCTGCATTTTTCTTTAGTGCTTGGTACTTTCCAGAGTTACGGTTCTGGAGGAATCATAGAATGGTTTGGGTTGGAAGGGACATTAAAGCTCATCTAGTTCCAACACTCCTGCCATGGGTAGGGACACCAAAAAAGGGTACTTCATGTCCAATCAAGTGTGATCATTCAACCATCAAATAATGCAGGTTTGAGGAGACCTCTGGAAATTCAGTCCTTTGCTCCAAGATCAGCTCCAAGGTAAGATCAAGTTGCTATAGAGCCTTAACAAATTAAGTATTGAGGACCACAAATATTCCAAGTAGTCTCAAAAGCCTCTCTGGGGAATCTGTGTCCACGCTTTAGCATCCTTCTCTGAGCACAGTCTGGCTTCAGCTTCTCTGTAACACCTCATTAGCTCATAGTAAACAGACATTACATGCCCCCTGAGCCTTCTCTTCTCCAGCCTAATCAGTAATTCTTGCCAAATCCACTTGCAATTCCCAGGCACCTTCTACTTTTTGTCTCTGGACATGATTTCAGGGGGATTTGCTCCATATTTTTTCCAGGGACTGAAACTGAGCTGACAAGCCATTACTTCACCACAGTCCCCTCGCTGCCCTTCCAGCTGGTGGTTGCAGATGCAGGCAGTGTTGAGGCTGAGCACATTTACACCCACACCAACACAGACAGAGAATAGTGTCTTTATTCACACCCACCTGACCATAACCAGCCCTTGCAGGAGCATCAGCAGGGGTGGCTCAATCCTGCTTCTCACTTCCTTTGTCAATCAGGTCTGAAAGTTGTTGTTTGGAATGTGCATCCATCAAGGAGTCTCCAGCACGCTGCCCAGTCCCCAGCTCAGAAGCTGGTCTCCTCCAGCTGCTGGCCTCCTGATCTCTCTTGCTGCTCGTTGGCTGGTCCTGTTTGAATTCTGAATAGATATAGTCACAAACACACTCAAAGCAGACAACTCATGCCCATAGAAGATAGTTACAATTAAAATTTGATGAGAATAGAGGCTAAACTGACTCATTAAGGCACAGTGCTCAGCAGGACAAGAGAGCTGACCATCAACCTGCTCACACACAGCCACCTTTATCTTTTTGCCTTCTGTTTTCATGTACTTGACCCCCATGGTCCACCTTAAACCCTCCTTTTATACATTTTTGGCCCTTTTCCTAAACGTTTTTGCACTAGGTTTCACATCTTCCCACAATTCCTTAAAGCTTATAACAAAACTTTCCAGGTCATTGTAAACAAGTCTGCCATTGATCATTAACCTCTTCTTTCAGATTCAGGAGTGGCAGACCCAGCACAGTACAAACCTTGGGTGGTGTCTCCAGCACCTGCAGCTAAAAATTCTCTGTGGTCTTCAGAAACCTCCTGGATTATTTATGTCCTGATATAATGTTTCTCTAGAAGATCCCAATTTAACCATCTAGCACTCTTAATGAACCTAAACAGAATAAGCAGAACAACTTTCTTTGTATTCCATTGTAATTTAAAGAAAATGTTGTCTATAATATTATATATTATTTTGATTATAGTTTCTATTATATTATAGATTATTATAGACCTAGCAAGTCCCCTATCTATCAGGGGGATACATGAGTTTCCATCTCAGCAGTCTACTTTTAAAATGCAGATGGTTCCCTTTTTTTTAAATTTTGTTTTGGTTTCAAAAGCAACCTAGCTAAAAAGTAGCATCTAAAAGAGAAGGAAAAGCAGTCCCAAAGGGCTAACGTGAGTAATGTACCAATTATTTTCTGTGCTACAATTATATTTTCTGCCCTGAGAGAATACAAAAAAGTATTGCTGTATTTAAAAAAAAAGGGTAAAAAAAAAAGAAAAGCATTTTTGTACATAAGAAGTGTCACTGCAAGTTTTAACCATTCCATTCCACCAGGAAGTAACTTGCAGAACAATCACATTTCTAATTTCATTCTGCAGTTTCAAGACAAGTTCATCCAAATAATTATTTTTATAAATATAAACATGGCTAAAAGCTTTCACACATCATAAAAAATCTTTTTGTAAAAATTCTTTCCTAAATCTCATCAAACGATATATTAAATAGGAATATCTTTATGCTATATCTTCAGGAAAGCTCCAGTCAAGATGTTCTGGCAGTTAGAGACCATTGCTCTCCTATCTAAAGCATATTTAAAAGTTTTATTCTGATGTAAGAGATGTCATTTTTTATATTTTTCTGTCATATTTACCTTCCTTTTTATATTTTCAGAGAACATAATGTTTTGCTTCTAACAGTGATATTAGAGGACATTGTATTCAATAATGTTTCAGCACAACTCACTGACCTCCACTTCTTTGTGTGTCAGTTATTGTCTGTACTCCACCTTTCATAGCTTGATTAATATTTGCCTCTATGGCACTATAACAAATGCTTTTCATTTTTTCTTCAGAAAATCATGAGCTTTCTAAGTACAAGAAGTGCTCATCTGATATGATCTGCCTTTATTAAAAGAATCTTCCATTTTACTCTCTGATGTGGTCAAACCAATTGCCTTACAGTTGACCTGATGTTATTTTCATATATATATATATATATAGTGTGTATATATACGGTAGACAGATAGATATCGGTATATAACTCTCTTTGGATAAGGAATTGAAATTATTACCACTCTGCTAGGGAAATTATAAATACGTGTTATTATAAGAAATTATATATATGTTAATATAAGAAATTCCAAATATATGCTCCTCTGAGAGACGTATCGAGGCAAGTTGTTAATTGTATCCCAAGCGTGCCACATCTCAGTGTTCCAGGCTTTTAGACTGATGATGTTTCTAAAAATGAATGAGATCCTTCAGATCCTTCTCACTTTAATTAGGTTTATGATGTTCAGTCTGTAATCCAGGAAGTCTTAAACTCATTATACACCAGCTACATGTTCCTTGGACTAAGGCATTTGAAGAGATAATTCGGTCCTGAATAAAGTCAGAGAAAGTAGCTGGGCTGCTTTTGCAGCAGTGTAAAGAGTTTTATCTTTACCTGCTTTCGTTTGAAGTACGGGGAGCCACAGAATCATTAAATTTGGATAGGACCACACAAGGAAAGCCTGGTCGTGGCTCCACAGTTGATTTGATCTTGCTTGATATTAAGCAGCATATTCTCAGGCCAAAAGAATACATAAGCATTTGATTAATTTTAAGCAGGCAAATTGCTCATTGGATTTAAGCAGGCCTTTAATAGTGTTACTTATATGGATTATTGGTGTGTTTCCTGGTAGTAGTACAAAGACTAAGCTGGAAAGAGAGAAGCAGAGGACAAGGGGGTCTGTGGAAGTAATTCTAGAAATATCAAGTTTAATTAGGGTCTCATGAACTGGTACAGCTCTAGGCAAAAATATATATTGAAAGAAATAAAAACACATTATTTGAAGGAACCTGCCTTGTCCTTCCTTTCAGTATCTTTTCATGGAAAACTGCATTGTTAATAAAAGTAAGATAAACTCATGAAGAAATGCAATTTAAAGCTTTTCTGGAATTCTAAGGAAAAGTTTGTGGGAAATACTGGACAGTTAGCTAATTAACTACTTCTGTTAGTATCTCCATCTAATAGCCTAAAATCAATTTGTTTGTTTGGAAAAATCAATGAGTTTTTTCTTGTTCATTTGTATTCAGAAACGAAACTAGGAAGGAAAGTGCTCATATTCTGAATAAAGCCTACATTGGCATCTGAGAAAAGGTATTTTAAAATCAGTGTAAAACTGCCAGAAGTACAACCTAGATTGGTAAGTTTTTTCCTCTCTCTTTGGAGAATTACTATGAAATTCCAATGGAGAAACAAAGAGAATAGTGATTATATGTTTTTTATTCTAGTGGTGAGATTGTAAAATATGTTACAGCAGCAATTCAAAATATTATTACTCCTGTTTCAGTTTGTTTTGACTAATCTGATAACGCAGGTGCTAATTGCTGTGAATGCAAGCTTTGAAAATTTCATGTTTCTCTGAATTTTTCACATTCAACACAATTCAAGACATTATAAATACATCCATCCCCAGATTAAAAAATGAGCTTACCACTAAAATGGAGTGAAAAGTCATAGTGATTTTTACAGAGCAGTAATGTCTTTAGGGATCACAGCAGGAAGAGAACTCTCCACCCCAGGCTAAACAGCACAAAGTAGTTCACTCACTTCTACACTTTCAGAGTTACTCCTCTCTGGGGCTGACTTCTGAGCCTACACCACTTAGTATTTAGCTTCAGTGTGCTCTGGTAAGCCTGTAGCATTCCTGGGACACAACCCGTGTGTGTGTATGTGCTTGCCCGCACTTATTTTCCCACAGAAGGAGATGGCTATGCGGAATTTAATAGCGTTCCTTGCAAAGCATGAAGTCAATGTTGCATATTGCCTGCCCCTGGAAGTCATGCTGGTAATTCAGTGGTGGCTTTGCCCTTTGTATAAGGGCACAAAGCCTCTTATCTTGGTGTTTCAGGATATATAATACAGAAGGATTCAGCCTGCATTTGTCTAAAACACAGGCTGTGCTGATGCATCCTGTCATGAGGGATGCAGCTTTCTTGAGACAACCACCTTGCTGCAGGATCCAACCAGGGAGAGAGCCAATGTGAGTGAAGTGTGGATAATGAGGGAAAGTTGAAGCCACAGTGAAATACAGAGCAAGCCAAGTTGATGTGTCCTCTGAAACCTGGTAAGGTCTTCTGCAGGTTTGTGAAATGATCAGGGAATCAAGGTAAGATCAAGCTGAAGTGCAGCGCCGTTGAACAATACCATGTAGGATCAGGACACCTTTCAGACTTGCTGGAAAAGTTCCACCAGAAGCTACCTCAGCCCTTGGTGCAGGTGACCAGGGATGAGTCATGTTCTGTGCTTACTTAAGGGCAAATTTTAGTGGAAGAAAGTGTGATCTTATAGATACCATAGAAATGCTGATATAGTTCCAACAGAACAACCTGGAGGAGGCAGAAGAGGAATCATAGAATGGAATCATAGAATAGCCCACAAGGATCATTAAGTCCAACTCCTGGCTCTGCTCAGGACACCCCAAGAGTCACACAGGGTGTCAGAACATGATATAAGAAAAAGGCATGCCTGACAGAATGAGTCCAAGAAATGATAAATTTACCCCTTATTGGGTGCAACAGTGGTTTTGATCTCATCCAGGAAGAGGTAGCAATGGTGTGACAAGGTAAGAGAAGGCTGTTCTTTAGCAACTGCAGAATTCTCTTGGGCAGGAGAGGCACTTAAGATGAAGCAGCGGCTGCAGACTGGCACTGAGTGGTGGAGTCTGTGAACTAAATAATGGTCGACAAGAATAAGGGCCAGAACAGTCATCCAACTGCAAACTATGCTTGACTCAATTCAGTTTGTTATCTCACTGGCATATATTCAGCAAGGATTGAAAACTATGGCACCTCTATAAGTATTTTGGCCATGGCAGTCTGTGGAAGTGTTAAAAAAATAAATTAACTGTGGCTTTCTTTTTACACTAATGTTTATAAAGACTTTATAGGTAAATTCTATTTTTAAATTCAAGGAAAAAGAAAAGAGAGAATCCAGGGAGAAGTGAAAGATAGCTCACAGGATTTGCCATGAAAGATCATTTGCCCTGCCATTTGGGACTGGGTCACTAAATCATCAGATCAGCTCCCTTTTCTCATCCACACAAAAAGTACAGTCATATGAAAGACCAGTTTGCATGTAAATAAGAATATAGATCTGCTTCTTGTACAGAATTAGGACAACAACAGCCCTAGGCTTCTCAGGTTGACCAAAGCTGGTTAGGAAGCAGATGATTAATTGTGGCAGGTTTTGTGTACTTGTCTCTCCACATAAGGATGAGAGGGTAGGTCAATTTTCTGCCACTTTCTGATATTTATGCTGCATTCCAGCAGGGATTCACATCATTCCAAAGCTTCCTTCCTTACCAGTGAGACAAGAAAAGAGAAATGACCCCTACCTGGACTGACCCATTCCAAATGTCAGGAGAGACAGTAACTGTGGTTTTAGTGGTGTCAGAGTCTGAGCCAGCCCAGCTATGCCTGTCTGTAGTCCTGTGCCTTGAACCAGAGGCTACTACAGAAGAAAGGAACTACGGCTCGAACAAGGCTTCTTTTGACCAGAAGATGGAGGTGGGCTTCAACTAACTTCATTTTGAATACATCTACAGTTAGGGTAATCACCCTAGTTTCTTATTCTCTCCAGCAGAGAGATTAAGTTTATCAGTGAATGATTTTTCTGCCCTATTTTTAACCAACAGTCAAAGCTGTATTGCACCAAGAAGGAAATGCTTCTCTCCATTGACTATAAAAGGAGCTGAGATATTTAGTCTGGCTGTGAACGTTGTGCAAAATGAACCAGACTCTAAGCCCCCAATTCATTTTTCTGCAGGAACAGCTAAAAATAAGATGTTAATATCCGGCCACAAACACACCCTAAAACCAGGCTGCAGAATTCAATATAGAGAGCTCAGAAAATGAAAATGATGAAGTTGGCTTCATAAGAAAGAAAGACAGGCAACGGAAATGGATATTTGAAAGAGGCAGTCTGCATCCTAAGTTATACCCCAGTGGACAGGTCAATGCAAAGGGAAGGGCATCAGGCTGGGTGCTCACACAGGGATAATTTAGACAGCAATTGGACTCATTAGTTAATGAAGACCCTATACAAGTTGTTGTTCACAATCTAGTAATGTTCCTGTTAATATCCCTTCTGTGAGAGGGTTGGTACAGGGCAATAAAAATTGTTGGATTTAGATCTCTGGTCTTATTTCAAAGATGTCAGCCTTCTGCTGGGTTTCAATGTCAGATAAATCTCCTACTTTGGTGCCAGTCTGGGTCACACTGACTAATTGGTTTTGGCTGCTTTTAAAAGTATGTCACATTTTTACTCTTGGAAACGTACATAGCTCATGTTTTCGCCTTTGCGACATCTGTGTACTCCAAACCTGAAATCATTAGGCTTCCCTTGGTATATTTTGCTTTAGTGAAGCCATTTTGGTTCCCTGCTTCCCCCCACAAGTGTAACTGCTAATTCAGTCTTTCTGGGATATACAGACTGGTCAGGCAAAGTGAGCACCTTGACCATGTCACTGTTAAGAAAGAGCCAGTTACAAAAGATATGAAGGATTCAAATGAATTTTGCTGAATTATGTGGGTAACTTAAATATTTGTTACTTCTTCCATTAAAGTTGCAAAAAAAAGAAAGGAGAATGTGCATATCAGAAGGGAGACATGAGGAGAAAAAAACTCTCACATATTAAAGCTTTGAAATGTGTACTAAGTAAGGATTTCAATTTAGCAAAGTCCTTCATTTGTTTAGCTGGTGAGTGATTTTGTAAGGAAAAATAATAAAGGGAGAGAAACTGTTAAATAGTGTTTAAAAATTATTCCACATAGTAATATTTATACTTTCTGAGAAGAAGAAGCCTTCTCAATAACCCATTCTTTTTACTTATTGAAACTAATTTCCCCCCTCTCCCCTCTCCCCCAGTGTATTTGATGGTGGTACAGAGCACATAAAGTGCCTTATTTATTAGTTATGAATTAGCTGAGAATGTCTGAGGGGTTTGATACTGTTGTTATTAAAGTCTAATGCTATTTTGCTGAAGACAAAACAGGAATAACTTATGAAAGCGGGGAATGAGAGGAACAGGGGAGTAGCAATAGTTCTTCCTGCTGCTGATGCTTGCTTGTAAACCTCACTGATAAGAATAAATAGACATGCACACAGTTTTATTATGCACTATGGAAACTAATAAACTCTTGCTACTATCAGGATGTTTAAAAAGCTTTTAGCTGGGTTGGTGGCTCTGTGTTTTGTGAGTTTTTTCATCACTCTTTCTTTCAATTTTTCTCTGATCATGGGTTTACAGTAGAATCATAAATGAAACAGTCATGGTGGTCTGCATCTTTTTAAACAGAATTGTAAGAAGGAACTAGAAAAAGCAGAGAAAAGGTCATTAAAGGAGACGATCAAGGCAGGTTCAGGGTTTCTCCATCTGTGGCAGGATTCAGAATTTTCCCAGAAGTAACAGAGAGACCATTTACGGTGATCAGTAACAGATTATGTGGTTAAATGCTCAGGTACAGAGGAGTTCAGAGACATAAAGGAAGGCTGGGGAGCCCCAGCTTTAGACACGAGTCGCAGGTTCTTCCAGGACTGTTCCAAGCCTCACCCAGTGGGACAATGGAGCAGCTTTGTGGGTCACCTCACAGACAAAGGGAGGTCAGTGCCTGGGGTATGGGATCCCTTATGTGGTGCAAGGGAAGAGCACTGATGTGGAGATGGTCTGGGTTCAAGAGAAGCTCAGTCTTTAAGCTGGCTAATCGAGGGGCCGGGACATCCCAGCCAGCTGCTGAGGAGTTCATAAAGCCTAGAGGTCAACCAAGGGACCCTTTTGCATGTGTGTATCTCTGTGTGAGAGGTTTCTGGGGGTCCATGAGGCTCCAAGGGACAGCCTCTGAGTAGACTGTGGGTCTAAGGGGGACTGCAGGGATCCACAGTGTGCCTGTGCTGCTGTGTGCAAGTGGGTCTGTGTACCATTAATTGGAGTGGGAATCTTACTGCCTAAGTGGATTAATGGTTGGAATTGATGCTCTTAGAGCTCTTTTCAAACCTAAATGGTCCTGTGATTCTGTGATCTTAGGTCCAAGTGTTGGCAGCTTTGAGGACTCGAGATGCAGAGCCTGCAACAGGCCAGACCAAGCATCTGAGACCAATTACTGCAGGCACCCATTTTGTACATGTGGATATCAGTATTCAGCAAAGGGATCAGGTTGGAGGTTGCTTGACAGCTGCAGGGACCCAGCTGGTTGCAGCAAGTATCCAGACAGCAAATTTGTCTACTGCAATAGTTCACAGAGTTTCAGGACTGTAGAAGTCTCAGCTGCACCAAGAGGCAAGATCTCAGCCTAAGCAGCAACAGCTCTTCTGCTTTGCAACTGTTTTCTGGCTCCAGAAAAATTCTAACTGGAGCTGTGGAGTAAATTTGGGAGCCACTGCCTGATGGGGAGGTGAGTTGCCACTGAATTGCCATTCTGTGCATGAGCTGACAGCTTTTCCTAAGGTCTGATTTCTACAAAACAAGACTATTAATAATTAAGGAGTGAGTAAAAGCTCATGTCACTCCTCAGCTATTTGGTATTGGCATTTGATGACAGCCACATTTCTAAATGTGATTTAGATGCTGGACTTTCCATAAAACAAAATAAAGTATGTCTGTCTAACTGAATTTGAGCAGTCATCTACTTTCCACTGTTCCTGATCATTCCCCATGAAATATTTACTCGAAGCACAGCGTTCCTATCTATTCCCACATTTTTAATTTCATACAGGTGACAAGTGTCAAAGTTGATTCCATCTGATTCCTTTCTTTTTCATTTCCTATTATTCTATTTATCGATAACTAATTATTTCATTAACAGATTGATTCTGGTTTTGGCATGCAAAATCTGGCCCCTTGCAGCCACTCCAGATTCCTGGAGTTGCCCCAATATGATCTATAAAGATGTTCAAGGTATATCAGTAGGAGACTAATTGGATTGTTTATCTCACAGGGTTTGTTTTTTCAACATCTCTATGTAAGAGTTCACTTAGAATTCTGCTTTCCAGCATCAGACACTGTCTGTGTTGCCTGTTAATCAAGTGCAAACAGTAAGAAAAAGCCCAACACATGGCATCTGTGAATTACTTCTCACTGAGTCTGAGACATGAAAGAATAACTGGAAACACAGAGAGTGGGGGATGCAATTCATCCTTTCTGGAATCAAGGACAAGACATGAAACTTCATTTCTAATGAAAAATATGAGAGCAGTCCTAGGAACCCACACTGCTTTTCTCCCAGAGGACTACCCAGGAAGAAATTATTTTGCACTTTTTTGCTCCATTCTCTGACCTGATAAATTCCAAATTCTCTTCCATAATGTGAGATATTTCAACAGGAACTTAACCTCCTCCTCGATTTTAACAGACTCCTTATTAGAGAATATGTTGGAATAAGGAAAAGCTGTGTGTTTGAAATTATTCAGGCATATGGGTTTGTTTTAGGTGTAACCTCTAAAAAGACGTTCTTCTGCTCGCACCTCAAAACAAGCAGCAAATATTGCTGTATTTTCTCAGCAGCTGAACAAGCTTTTCTTTACACTTCTTTGAGTTTTGATAAAACTTCTTAGAGGTGATGTATCCTGATTCCAGATCCTGTTTAACTCACGTGGTAAGCATTGGGTTGTTAGACATTGGAATGTCCTGCCGGGGAAGGTGGTGGAGTCACCACCCCTGGAGGTGTTCAAGACAAGACTGGATGTGACACTTAGTGCCATGTTCTTGTTGATGAGGTGGACATCAGTCAAAGGCTGGACTCCAAGATCTCAGCGATCTTTTCCAACCTAATTGATTGGTTCTGTGATTCTGGTAGCATTTCAGATGTTTCTGAGCTGGAGATTTTGGCCTGTCCATTAACAAGCTCTACAGACTGAGGGAACATACCTATTGCAAATCTGGGGTTGACACCAAACTGGGAGAAGTTGTGACTGTCCTGAGGGGCAGGGCCACTGTTCAGAGGCTCTCAACAAGCTTGAGAGAGGGCTGACAGAAAACTAATGGAGTTCAGCAGCACCAAACGCAGGAACTTGCTCTTGGGAGACAAAGGGAAGTGTCTGGATTTACCAGTTCCCATGACATGATAACAAACATGTTAGACATGATAACAAACTGGATAAGCATATTAAGAGCAAGAAGCTCTTAATATAGGTAATGTTTCGAGCAAAATGCGTAGCAGGAGATATTGAGTTGGTTTAGGCTAGAAAAGTGGCCTCTAAAGGCATTTAAAGAGTTGTCTGCAATCACTAACAGAGCCAGAATTTGCTCAAAACTATACAATGAAAGGACAAAAGGCAAGAGTCAAAGATGTAAAAGGGGAATTCCCAAGAGACTCAACTAAAAAATGCTTTACAAGGGGAGTGGTTATTGACAGAATAGACTGTGCAGAGGGGCTGTGGAGACCATTCTTGAAGACATTCAAAACCCAGCATTTCACAGACCTGAACAACCTGATCTAACTTCAAACTTATGCAAACACAGAGCAAGTGGAACTTCCAGAGAGTTTTCTGACTTTTTTAATACATATTTCTGTATGTATACACAAAACTTAATCACACTGGAAACCTGAATTTCCTTGGAGTCCAGATAACAGTTAAGTAGGTGCCTTGTGGATCATAATGCTGTTAGTTTACTAATGCAACCTGACCTCAAATCCAGATCCTATTACTCTCAGATCACTTTTCCACCTACCCTGGTTCTAACTATTGCATGTCACATCAGCAAACTCACTGAGGAACAACCTAAATAAATGAATACCAATATGCTTCTACATATTGTGCTGTGTGGGCTTCCTCTCTGTTAGAGCAGGCAGGACTGTCAACTTCTTTGTATCAGAAGCCAAATAAACAGTTTAGAATCTCAGATTTTTGCCATTTTTCTTCCTCCCACAAAAATAAATTGGTATGATAAAAATTCGATGTGTTTTTAACAGCAAGGAAAAATTTAGCAACAATAAAAACTGAGGGCTTATATTGGGTCTTGACAGGTAAGTGAAGAAGAAGAAAGTTTTGAAACAATTTTCAAGGATAATTCCATTCCAGAATTTGATTTGGGATCAGAGTCTTTTGTCTGAGGTTAGTATTTATTCCTTAAGGTATTTCAATTTACTGCTGAAGTAAATGCTAGGACATGGAACAACTGTCACAGTACCTTAGCTTTAAGGTCCACGTTGCTAATCAGGACACCCATGCCCCAAGAGCTTCAACCTGCGAGCTCTTGTTCAACAAGGACAGTAGGTGGGAGGGGAAACTATACATGAACACAAGTAAGATCAAACACTGGATCCATTTCTCTGCACATACTGGAAGTGAAATGTCAGTTTTCCACAAAGCTGCCTTCTTATTTTCAAGAATGAAAAGGAAGGAAGAATGGATTATTGTTCACAAAAGAATGTGAGATCTGACAAATTAGTGTGCCACATCCACAGCCAGTTTATGCTGATTTATACTCACTCAGGGTCTGGCCAGAGTGCTGAAATATGAAACTCAGCTCAGTAATGAGACATTTACTCATGTGGTCCTGTTAGCCCTATTGCAGCCATTCGGGAATCAATCGGTACCTGCACAGCTCAGGTTGCTTTCCAAACTTTGTCCTGCTTTTCTCCTCATGCTTTCACATAACAGCTGGCACCCGCCCAGAGTGAGGATCAGCTTGCTAAATCCATCATGCATGCTTTTGTGCACTTGCCCAAAAAAAGCTTCCTTGTGCTCTGGATGCAGGGCATTCAGAGATTCATTTGCTAAAGAAAAGCAAAGCAAAAGAAATGCAAGTGTTATCTGGCTGCTGTAGCAGGGAACACTCTTAAGGATCTGGAAAATTCAGCTGTTTTTTATGCAGTTTTTGATTTTGTTCGTTGCATTGCGAATGTTTCAGAGGTACATGCATTGTTCCCTTTGCGGCTTCAGTGAATTTCACGGAAAGTTCAGCTGGCCCATGGGTGATTTTGCACCTGTTCTTTAAGTTTATTTGGGTTCTTGTCATCAATTTAATTTGAATCCTATTTCAAGTAAGGCCTTAACTTTAAACAATTTAGTGATATGCAACAAGGCATGCTTACAACTCTTCATGGCAGAGCAGTTTTTGAGACTCAGGTACTTTAAGTTAGTGCCCAAAGGAATACTGTACATCAATGATGCCAATAGATATGTGTATCAATTATATCAATATGAAAGATATTTCCAGGGACCTCCCAAGGGACTCTACTTTTTTCCATGGGGAAGTCTGAGCTCCTCACTTGAGCACTCAACTAGCCGCAGGTCAATTATATACATTATAATTCTGCCTCAAGTAACAAAACAATTCCTAGCATCAGTACCAGGAGGTATATTTGCCGTTGAGCCAACGAATGTTCATACTAATCTTTGGTACCTAAAATATGGAGGTATTAAAATGCCCACCAAAGTCAGGTTGCACAAGAAATAAATCATAAAAGAAGCCTTGGAATAACTTCAAAAATCTTTATGTCAAGAAGAAGAGATGAATCTTGAGACTGGATATGAGCAAAATTGTTCAGTTAATTAGCCATGGAAAGGATATTATTTAATTGTACTGTAACTGTTTTATGGAATTTGATGGTTTGCATTAGAACTTACTGCAACAGAAGTCTAGGAAAATAAAATTTGCTAAGATTATACAGTAACCCGAGGTCCTTTCAGATGAAACTCCCTGAAGTGAATTAGCAACAATATTTCTAAGAGCATTTTTTTACAGCAAGATGTATTCCTTCACCTTGGTGCTTCAGTGGGCTGCAGGAAACAGCCAAAGGCTCTCATTTGATTGTGGTATGTCAATAGAAATTCCAGTTTTTCACCTATCTGTTGAACAAGTTTACTTAGAGGTGATGGAAAATCAATGCCCTTCCTGGAAGGCAGGATTTAATTTCACAACTTTGAAAACAAAACAAAAAGCATATTTATGAGGGAAGAAGATCCTCACGGTCAAACACGGTTGGTGACTTCCCACAGCTGCACTTCCTACAACTTAATTTTATGACGCATTCTCGGCTAGAGCTGTATCTGCCTCTGCTCACATCTGGAGTGTTTTCTGGTTCTATTCTGCCACTTCCTCCCAGATTGAATGGAATAACGTGGAGGAGACAAGAAAGTGGAAGGAAGGGAGGAAGGGATTACGAGAGGGAGGGAAGATGGGAAGGACAGAGTGAAGGAAGGAAGCTGTGGCTCTTTCTTAGTTCTGTTTCTTCCCTTCATTTTCCCAACATGCGCAGGGAGCCTGTGCCAGTGACCTCAGCCAAGTGCATGGGTCCATGCTGCAGACAATCCCCATCACTCAGGGCATGTCCCTGAGCACAAAAGGTACAAAGAGGTGAGGCAGTTCTGGAAAATTTGGGACACTTTCCACTTTTTAGCAGTACCACAAAGAGAAATGACAAAGCCTGTATCCCCCTGTGTCCTTGCAGGAGGGTGGCTGGAACGACACCCCAGGGGCCAGTACAGAGTTTATTTTAAAAGAAACAACCTTCTTTCTGTTCTTGCTATCACAATATATTTTTTAAAAAAAACAATACTGACCCTGAAAAGGGGCTTCTCTTTCCTCTCAATGCATTAATTTTGACTTCTTGATATTTTTATTTTCTTTTTATAGTCTATGGCCTTGCATGCTCTTAATCACGCATGATTCAAAGACAAATCCTTCCCCTTTGGATCTGACTGAAGTTTGGGCTCCTCATTTCTCTTAAAGAATTTGTATAAGTTCCTCAAGTAGATATAGCAAGTATTGTTATGTCTTTGGGATGTGGGGATGATATCTTTAGCAACAATTCTTTGATTTGCAAAACACTCTCATTTTATATCCCATACCTTCTTGAGGCAGAGAAAGAGTGAACTGAGGAATGTGACTTTTTTTTTCCTATGTAAACCTTAGTATCTTCTGTGTAGAAATTCCTAGGACAATTACATTACTATTTCACCACCAGCAAAAAAAGCACAGTTTATGTGGGTTTGGTGATGTACTCCAGTGGCACGGGAAATGAAAATGAATCCCTTGTCTATATAACATTTCCTTCAGGATAATAAGAAAAAGACTAATATAGTGATTGCCCATGGTCATTAAGGGAGCTTGCAGAAAGCAAGACAAGTAGGTTCAGCACTGACAGTCTTCTGTTCCTCAAATGAAAGTTTGGAAAACTGGGATATTCAGTACTTTGGGACTGCTTTCTCTCTTTCTTTTGTCTATCCCTTTTCAAAAGGCCCTAAGAACATCTTAGGAGTGTTGCATTCCCACATAATGCTTTAGATTGTCCCAAAAGAGAGAAGGAAAAAAAAGGGTTTCAGCAACACTTATGAAATGAGTTCTACCTCTAAGGGTGCATTCATTTTAATCACTGTTCAGTAGTAACTAATTTCCACTTGATATTTTCGCGTGGTATTTCCACAAAGTCATGACACTGTGCCTTTTCTTGCTACCACTGCTAATCCTGCCACTAACCTCTGTAATTCAGAGTGTTGACCTCAGTAGTAAAATATTGTTGTCACCATTCTTTTTACTATCTGGCAACAAATTAGGATCTAACAGGTATTCTCCAAAATTTGTGATCCTACCCACTGCGGCTAGAGACTATGGTCAGTTTTTCGTAGTGACTATCAATTAGTCTTAACAGTGTGTTCCAAATATGATTCACCTTCACTATTAAAAAAAAAAAAAAAAAGTTTATTTATAATTTGAATTCACTATCTAGAAGTCTGTTCTTATTACATCTTTAACATATAAACTGAAAAGCCCTTTGTTTGCTTGATTTTTTGTTTGTCACCTACATTAATCAAGTTCTCAAATATTGTTTAGCTAAACTAAGCAAACTCTGCTTTTAAGTTGTACTTTTTCCTAAGGCATTTTCTCTGACCCATAGCATCACAGAATCACAAAATAAGCTGAGTTGAAAGGAACCCACAAGGATCATCAAGTCCAACTCCTAGCCCTTCACAGAACCATGTGCCCAAGACTGCCCTTTAATACTTTGAGTGGTTCTTTTTTATGTTCTTTCCACCTCTTCAAAATCCTTTACAAATTGCAGATCCCAGAACTGTACAGGGTAAACTCTTGGGAAGCAGAGGGGGAGGTGTGGATCTCTTTTCTCTCTGGTGACCAGAGATGAGACAGGTAGGAATGGAATAAAGCGGCATCAGGGAAAGTTCAGATGAGACATTAAAAAAAGGTTCTTCACTGAGGTAGTGTTGGTCACTGGAACATCCTCCCCAGGACAGTGGTCACAGCATCCAGATTGTCAGGATTTAAGAATTGTCTGGATGACACTTTTAGTCATATGGTTTAGTTTTAGGTAGTCCTGTGAGGAGCAGGGAGTTGGACTTAATGATCCTTATGAATTCCCTCCATCTTGAGATACTGTGTGACTCTCTATATAAATCAGTATATTACTCATTTGTGTATCTATTCTTACCTTCTTACCTTTTTCTTGCCTTTTCTTTTTATATCATTGTGAGGAAGATTGATGTTGAGTTTTTGATGTTGAATAAGCCTTTTAAGAGCCATTGATTTCAAGGAGAGAAACCCTTATATTTCATTCTTTAAGGCTGCATAACCCTCACAGAGCTTTCCTCAGACATCTAATTTTTCAGTAGGCTCTATAACTTATATTAGACTACTCAGTGTCTGTTCTTATCTTTATTACACCTCTTTTTTAAGTTATCCACTAATTTTACATTCACTTCAGAACTTTAATTTTGATGTCGAATAACTTACCACCCAAGTTTTGATCTTTACACAGTCATACTAAAGTGAAATTCAGCATGACCTGAATGTTGACTTATTAAAATGTCAGATGGATATTCTTAGTCTCTTTAAAACACTCATTATGATTTGTGTGATGATATTGTCAGTTAAAATACCATGTTGGGTTAAGTGAAATGTCTATGCATATTAAATTAAAGCACATACCTTTACCAGTAAGGCTTGCTACCAGAGCAAGGCTTGGGGGAAGGAAGGATAAATAATTTGTTTACTTGTATTTGTGCCTTATGCTAAGGCTAAAATATCTGAGAATTCAGAAAACTACATATACTGCTTCTTGGCTGCAAACTTTCAGTTTCGTCAGCATCTCTTGATAAATTTTCCTACAGAATTCCAATTATCATTGATGTTCTTCATTATAAATTTATCTTACCTCTTAGTTATGTTCCCAAGTTTACCTCCTTGGGATAAGCTATCCCCTTCATAATTTTGGACCATCTTCTGAACACGTTTTAAATCTGAGTTCTTGATTACTCACTCCTAGTTAGCGTTCAACTTCCACTCTAGTGGAGTCATCTTTATCAGTGGTAATGGTAAAAAAGTGAAAAAAATAATCATTAAGATTATTTTAGTGACGCAAAGGAGGAAGAATGAGATTAAATGACTCACTCAAGACTATTCAGTAGCTGTTTGTCAGAGGCAGAATAGCACAGACCTTCTCAATTCCAAATTAGTGCCTTCAACAGAAGACCATCCTGTCAAACATGTGCTGTCGACCCTACATCTGTCTGAGGCCCCCATCTGTTTTCATGCATAAACAGATGGCAAATAGAACTTTGTCATGTGAAACTTTACTCCCCAGGTGCTAAAGCTTCAAAAATTATATTTAAAAAAATCATAATAATTGGAAGACGATGTCAGAGTATAACAAACACTCACATTGCAAATCCCACTACAGGATGTAATTTTTTTACTAGTGACTCTGTGTATTATCCCAAAACAGTATGGCAAATTTTAATTACTGATTGCAAAGACAGAGCAAATATTTAGTTAGTCACTAATATTTTATTTAATACAAATTCAAGAAAGGTCTGACTGCAGTTAAATGAGGTGTAGATGATAATATGCATAGTGATTTAGTTGTTAATATATTAGTAAAAGGAGCAGGGTGTAAACATCATTAATATTTGAAGTGTTGCATAGGGAGCATATGACACCTTTTTGCAGGTTAAAATATCCAGTATTTCTCAGTATTTTTGTCGGTAAACAAGAAGGATGAGGGTTTAATGGGAGTCTTGTAGAACACATGATATCCAAGGGGTTAACTGTCTTGAGCAAACACTGACAGCCATGGTGGGCCTTGCACTAAGGCTTGAGATCCCCACGGATCAAACTGAGTGATCACAAGGTAACACTAGACATAAAAATAAAGGGGAACATACCGGAAGGCTCTAGACACATATAACCAGGTATGTTCTGGTAAAAGCATTTGATAAAAAGTTTCTGTCAAAACAAACGTATAGATTTGTTGTTATATCAGATACACAGAGCCACAGTAAGGAGGGGTGGTGAACCTCTCTGTGGCTGGGATCTGTGCAGCTCGCTAGGGCTGGTCACCTGGGATGCTGCATGCCAGTGGGGTTCCCAACAGCTGAAGAAACAGAAGGCTTGTTCACTACCTATATTCCTTTTTCTTATCATATTGTCATTATTTTTGCTATTACAGCAGTTTTGTTCCAACGCTTGCTGCTGGACCCTTTTATTGGGATCTGGAACCCTGCAGCCTTCCTGGAACAGACCACAGGGCTAAGGAGAACCAGTAACCCTTGCACAATCTCTATAAATTGAAATTCACGTTTCTCTTGTTTTACCTTTTTTAAGAAAAGTGTAAGCGTATTGCAAAAATAGAACACCTTAGGATCTGTCCTTGACTTCCTGCCCAGTAGTAACATCTTAACTCACCAGAAAGTGCTGCAGGCTCTCTGGGTCTCAGCTCTTTGGCTCTGCAATACTATGTACACACAAGTGCATTATTTTAGTTATGAGTTGTGTTTCCTAGAACATCTCCACTGCACAATGGAAAGAGACTGCAGTGCAAGGAACAGCTGTAGTGAAAACATTCCAGTTATCATGTTGGCCATCAAATTAGAATTTTGAAACACCAGATGACGCAGTATAGGCTCTTACAAAATGTGGGGAAAGTCAGTTTAGCTGGGACAGATGTATTTTATGTAGTGACTAAATGTGTAAGTTTTAGAACAGTTTTAGCTTGTGGCAAGCTACAAGCAGCAGCAAGAGTTGATAGTATAAAAAACATATAACTTTCACTTTTATGAAAAAGAAAATGATGCTGTTGTTTACAAAGCCTCAAGTCTTGTGTGACTAATTTAGCATTTAACTTATGCATGGATAAGCCTCAGACATAGTGTTCTAAAGACGTGTGATAGAGAGAGTAGAGAGAGTGGTGTTAAGAACTGAAGAAATTGGTGGGAAATGAACCAGTACCCCTGAATGAAATATTTTAATCCCATAACTAGTCAGTGGAGAGCAATACAGTGTCTCTGACAACCTGCTTAGAATCATCTAGTTGGACTAAATTAGCTCCCTGGACTAAAAAGACTTGTGACTATAGTTGGAGGTTTACCAGTCTGCAGAGAATTTGAGCAAACTGTGGTGAACTCAAGACTCTCACAGTGAGAACTGCACTATCAGCAGGTCAATATATAGAAATGGCTGTAAAATAATAGAGGAAGTAAAAAGTAGAAGGCTAGGGGAAAAACAAAAAAATAAGGAAAGGGAAGGAGCAGCATAGAATAAAATACTTCACAACAATTATATGTATCAGTCAACTAAAAAAATCTGTGTTGAACCCTCAGGCATATAGGGAACTGTTGTCTCTGGCATTTTGTTTACTATAGACATCACAGAAATGTACATAATTAAAAAAGAATATATATAATATGCAGGCATTTTTTCAATTAAAAAATTTGGTTGTATTTTGTCATTATTAAAAATGTCAATATAAAATATTTGACTATAAGTTTCTATGTAGGGAACTCACCCGGGTTCCAGTTAATGGACTATTTTGCACTGAAAAATCACTACATAAAATCCTACTAAGGGCTGTCCTAACAACTGGGCTTGATATTCACATCCACATTTACTTTTGCTTCCTGTCAGAATACAGAAATATCTGTAAATTAAAATTAAAGAAATCATAGAATAAAATTAAATGCACAAAAATGAAAATTAAAATAAATATATACTTCTGCTTAGCAAAACAGCTTCCATAATGGGAACTCCTGTCCTGGATCTGAGTATACAATTAAGGACCTCTGTTTATCCATCTTCTTTAGAAAGTTCTCTAAATTCAGTGTTCTGTAGAGAGATAGGAGGCACTTATCCCTTCTCTTCATATTTCATTCTTTCTCTAACTTGTGTAGAAAACCTTCTCTCTAGTGCTCAGTTTGTTATAAGTCTTTTTAAGTGCCCAAAGACGATCTGCTGGTTAAAGTCCCTCTGCAAACACAGGCAAATATTTGGTTGTGGCTCCATATCTTGGCACGAAGATCCTCTGAGCACCTCTGGTCACGTCACAGCTCAGGGAGAGACACAGGCCAGGGGCAGACCCACTTACGTGTTCACAACAGCATTATGTGATACAGCAGGACACATCAATCCAGTGCTTTAATTTCTCTACAGCCTCTTTGCCCACATCATCCAGTGTTGCTGTTCCCTGAATTGCATTGAGTAAGATCCACTGAGCTGTGGCATAGAAACTCCTTGCACAGAAACTGCTTTCATGAAGAAAACAACGAGGAAAGCACATGGGGCCAATTCAGAGCAGAGCATTTGAGGTTTTGTCTCTCTCCTGAGCCTTCTACAAATACTTCAAACTGCTTGGAGTTTGTCTTGTCCTGCTGCTGTGCATCTCCTGCTTGGAGAAACTCCACTCAAATCCTGGACATCTCCACTACAAAACCCAATACCTACAATTTCTAGTACTATTTCAAAATTCATCCAACAAGTTGGGATCATGCTTACTGGTTTCTGAGAGTCAGAAATGACCTGCACTGTGTAGTTGACCAACCTTGTTGATTCAAAGACTGAGTATACAGTGCAATTTCCAAAGGCAGGATATCTCCTGGGTCTGTCTGTACAGCCAAGCCTTCTGTTTATTATTGACAGAGGGTTCCCCTCTTCTGTCCCCTGTGGCTGGTCAAAGATGAGATCAGCTCATGTTTTGGGTTTAGAAAAGGCAAGAAAAAGCAAAGAAGAAAAGCAAAATGCTAATATAGTGTATTTATATGTCTTGGATAGGAAGGTTTATGCTACCTGAGCAGCCATGACAAGAAAAGAGATTGAGGCATTTAATGAGGCAGCATTTGAAAAAAAAAACCAAGCAACCTATAAATACACAGTTACGCATCTTAGTTGACTTTAAGCAACTACTTTGAGCTACTTGAAATGGTTTCTCTGATTTAATAAAATATATTAAATGAAAAAAATGTCTGCAAGTAATTCCTTTCTTTTTTGCCTGGGTTTGTGTTAATATTTTTTCCCACTTTGCATTGAATTTATCTAAGACAGCTGTACCTTTAAATATGTAATTACTTTCCTTTGCCTACTGCTACAGAGCTTTCCTTGGGGGAAAGGTATCAGAAGAACAGTTATCCGCACCTCGAATGAAGTGGAAAATTTAGTTGTAAGTGGCATTTACTGCTCTCTTCAGTAGCAATAATCCAACCATTGAAATGTTACTAAGATTGCTTCTTTTGACCCTTTTTAACAAGATCACAGCTGTCAGCATTTCAAGTACCCTTATCAACCAGACCCAGCAGTGGCTTCAGGAAAGGCATTACCTGATGTGGGAAGCTTTAAGGTGTCGGAAAGAGTCAATCAGGCCCAGTACAAAGCAATTCTTATCAGAAATCCCTTGCTCTTTACTTTGTATGATTGTTCCCTTCCATATTGAGGTGGGGGCTGTAAGAATGATTGAAGAAAGGGCTTTGTGAGTAATGTACAGGCGTTTTCTCTACATAAGTGTCTTTTATGAAACATCAACTTATTAAGGCAGTTGCTACAGTGTGTGCACTGGAGGCCGTGGGAGTGAAAAGCTTTCAGAGGTGAGGTCTGCAAAACACTGGGCAACCCTTAACGTGGTCAGAGTAAAAATCAGCAGGTCCCATCAGTATGATCTGTACAAGATTTCTACTGTGGCACCAAAATCACAGAAAATTTCCCCTCTTTTCTCGTCTTCTCAACTGCAGTATCTCTCTGTAATCAGGGGAAAGATAAATTGGTGCTATGGAAGAAGGTGAAGGCACTCCATTGGAGAAAATAACCTTTGTCAACATCAAAAATTAAGGATTGGAGAAGAAGCAGTTGTTGAGCACAATTAGATCTTCAGGATTATTAGGCAACTCTTTCAAAGTTCAAAATAATAGCTTTTTTAGACATAGAAAGCTTGTAAGAAATAGAAAGATGACTTAGGGAAATTTAATTTGAATATTCTGTTCTATCATAGAATATGCTGAGTTTGAAGGGACCCATCAGGATCATCCAGTCCAACTCCTGGCCCTGCACAGGATCACCCCAAGAATCCCATCATGTGTCTGAGATCATTATCCAAACACTTCTTGAACTCTGGCAGGCTTGGGGCTGTGATCACTTCTCCAGAGAGCCTGTTCCAGTGCCTGAACACTGCCTGGGTTGAAAACCTTTTCCTGATTTCCAAACTAAACCTCCCCTGACACAGCTTCAGGCCGTTTTCTCGAGTTCTCTCACTGATCACAAGAGTGAAAAGATCAGTGCCTGCCCCTCCACCGCCCCTCTTGAGGAAGTTGAAGGCCGCAATGAGGTCTCCCTTCAGTCTCCTCCAGGCTGAACAGGCCAAGTGGCCTCAGCCACCGCTCATACAGCTTCCTCTCCAAACACTTCACCATCCTTGTTGCCCTCCTTTGGATGCTCTCTAATGGCTCAATGTCTTTCTTACATTGTGGTGCCCAAACCAAACACAGTAATCAAGGTGAGGCGGCCCCAGCCCGGAGCAAAGCGGGACAATCCCCTCCCTTGCCTGGCTGGCGGTGCTGGGCCTGATGCCCCCAGGACAGGGATGTCCCTCCTGGCTGCCAGGGCACTGCTGACTCACGTTCAACTTGCCATCGACCAGAACCCCCGGATCCCTTCCCTCGGTGTTGCCCTCCAGCCTCTCATTCCCGGTCTGTCCATGCACCTAGGGGCGCCCTATCCTGGGTGCAGAGTCTGGCACATGCCCTTGTTCAAGTTCATAAGGTTGGTCGAGGTCTCTCTGCAGGGCCTCCCTGCCCTCCAGGGAGTGGACAGCTCCTCCCAATTTAGTGTCATTGGCAAACTTACTGAGTGCTCCTTGGAGTCATTGATGAAGATGCTGAAGAGAGCAGGGCCGAGGATGGAGCCTGCAGAACCCCACCAGTGACAGGTCACCAGCCTGATGTCACCTCACTCCCTGTAACTCTTTGTGCGCGACCTGTGAGCCAGCTGCTCACTCATCCCATAACACGGCTACCCAGCTGTGTGCTGGACACTTTGTCCATAAGGATCCCGTGAGAGACAGTACCAAAAGCTTTGCTGAAGTCCAAAAAGGTTACATCTACTGGCTTTCCTAGATAGCTCAGTGGCTTACCCTCTTGAAAAAGGAAATTGGGTTCAACAAGCAGGATTTTGCCCTCATGAAGCTTTGCTGGCTATGACTGAGGACTGCCTTGTCCTCCACGTGTGTTTCAGTATTTCCCAGAATAATGTTTTCCGTGATTTTCTGAAGATATCAAAGATACTGCTCTCTCTCTTTTTGCATGTTAGGCAAGAATGGAAACAGAAATGCTTGGGTTCATCTGTCTTTATGCTTTTCTAAGTGTCACCACTGTATTTGCTTTCTCTTCTGTATATCTTGCAATTTTTACATGGATTAAATCATTTTAGGCTCCGCTGCAAAATACACCAAGATCTGCTGCCAAAGAAATGCTGGATAAAAGCTAAATATCCTTATCATAGTAAAGTGACAATTATTGGTTATTCAATTATTGATTACTTAGAAACATACCTTAATCTATTATTATTATTATTATTATTAATTATTATTTTTTAGAGAGTATAAAAAATTTAAACAAACTATAATAAGAAAATAAAATTTTTGCATCATCTTAATCTTCCACTTCTATGTTTCTTAGGAATAATAGAAACTACAGAGTAATATTTGTAGCATTAAAAAAGTGTTAACATTGAAGTCTATTAATGAATGCAACAATTTGATGCAGATCTGGTATATTCTCCATCATTTGAAGCTTCTTGATGCATTGGGACTGTCATTCTGCATAACTGGCAAGCAGTAATCAATGGAATGGATGCAGAAATCTTGTAGTAAAGTTGAAAAGTCTGGTCATGTCAACCTTAAGGCCTGTCTAAGCTTACAGCAGAAAATGTTGTGAAGATCCACTAGGAAATAATGCTGCAAATATAATATTCAACTGCCTCTGATTTCTGAGTGACTATGTGTTCTACCTTTTCAGAAAAGGATCTGGTGATCCTGGTGGACACCAACTAAAACGAGACACAAAAATATACCCTTGTGACAAAGAAATGTGTTCTGTAAGGTGAACTTCATATTGTCTGGTGTTGTCTGCACACTAAAATTGTATATTACTTTCTATTTTCCTGAATCTATGTATAGAGTTTGTGAATCCTCAATATAGCAACATTGAAAGGATTTGTTTACACGTTTAGTAAATATCAATATCTTCTCAATATGCCTAGCACTGCTTAATGAGTGTCCTGAAAACATGATGCAAGATGAAAAATTGATTTGATGTGATTCTTGCATGAGACCACCTATGAACTCATTGATTTTTGTGTATGTCAGCTTTGCAAAATGCTTCTTAGATGTTTTCAACTCTGAAACATTTGTGGTGAAATTTAAAGCCCACTTGAATGGGCTTTATATAAGAAGCACTGATACCTTTCTGGTGTTGAAAAATTTCAGCAAGCGTACATATTTTGTAAAAGGTATAATACTTCAGCATTCATTGCTCCCCTCCTTCAAAGCATGTACTTCCTATTGAGTGTTATATGAGTTCTCGGTACCATTCAAAGAAAAAGGAAAGGAATGGGGACACCTAATGTTTCCCTTGTAATAGGGATTAAGGCATTTTTTTGGGAAGGAAAATTAGTGAACGCTTCCTAGACTCTCCCGTACAATGCCAGAGGAAAGGTATGATTCCAAGTCATGCTTTTCAGCAGACAGAAATGTTAGTAATTCTTTCTAAGAGAAGGAGGCTTTTAACTTCCAAATATCTTAGTCCTCTTGAGCTTCATAAACTGATCCTTCTCCTGAAATTGAATAGCTAAACGTTTTCTGGAAAAACAAGAAAGGACAGAGATAGTAATTTCTGGCAGAAGATACCTAGATGAGAAAAGAACTCTCTGCCTTTTAGTCAGGTAGTGTACTGGGTTGGCAAGGTTTTGGAAGTGGGGGGGCTGCAGGGGTGGCTTCTGTGAGAGGCTGCCAGAAGCTTCCTCAATGTCCTACAGAGTCAACACCAGCCAGCTCCAAGACAGACCCACCACTGGCCAAGGCTGAGCCCATCAGTAACACTGGTAGTGCCTTTGGGTAATGTATTTAAGAAGGGCAAAAAGTACTGCACAACAACAGGCAGAGAAGGAGGAGTGAGAATATGTGAGAGAAACAGCTCTGCAGACACCAGGGTCAATGAAGACGGAGGCGCAGGAGATGCTCCAGGTGCCAGAGCTGAGATTCCCCTGCAGCCCGAGGTGCAGCCCATGGTGAGGCAGCTGTGCCTCTGCAGCCCGTGGGGGTCCATGGGGGAGCAGAGATCCACCTGCAGCCTGGGGAGGAACCCACGCTGGAGCAGGGGGATGCTGAAGGAGACTGTGACCCTGTGAGAAGCCCATGCTGAGGCACTGGAGTTAGCACATTAAGTCAATGCATGAACATTGAGAGTATAAGGTATTTGAGGGTATACTGTTCCCATTTGTCTCCTGTTAAAAACACTCTACCTTGTAAAAATACATAGGTGAATAAATAAATCAACAAATAATAATCCTCAGCTACTCACAAGCTTAAGAACAGAGAACCAGTCTTCTGTGCTAAATGGTTACTGTTATGGTTTCCTACAGTCTCAGTTGATGAATATTTATTAACTTACAAAAACAGAAACAGCTTCAACAAAAAATTATTGGACAGTCTGATATCTGAATGACTATGTCTGGTCTCAAGTGACTTTTCATAAGCTATTTGAGTGCAAATACTTTCAGGCAAAGTTTGGGATTGTATTCATCTTTTCTTTATGAGTTTCACTGCCATTAAATTAGAGATTCAGTCTCCTTTTGTTTTGCACATAGTCAAATTTATGCTTCACTCCTTAAACATCACTAGATATTATGCAAGTAATACTTGAGCACAGTCACTGATCAAATGGTCTATGTGTTCAGCTGGGATGCTGGAGATTGGGATGTAACATCCATAATTTAAATCAGAGGGCAGAGTTGATTCAGGGTTTCATTTATTCCAGATGAGTATTTTTAAGTACTGGCTACTCTGTGAAAAGGAAGGACCCACACCTCTGTCTTGACCAAAAAGTGGCATGGTTAGATTACCTGCTTCAACAGGATGGCAATTTGTAATGGGAAGGATGCACTAAAATACCTGAGAAGAGGATAGTATCTGCAATTAACTATCTTAGATGATTTCCAGGGTCAGAATCATGGATTTATAGATGATACTCTTAAAAGCCTAGATAGCTGATAACACCAGGCTACAGATTCTATCCTCTGACAAACCACTAAAATTAAGCACTGCAGTACTGACCTCAAGTCACCTTTGAAGTTAGCTCAGAGGTCCCCACTGTAGACACGGAAACTCTCTCTTCCATAATTATTATCCATTTTGGATTTAGCACAATGGAACAATGCAACTAAAGGTCAGGATGCAGATCAGTTGAGAAAGGAAGAGAAAAAGAATATGACTATGAGAATAACTAGGTTAGGACACATTTAAATATTCTTGCTAAACTTCTCAGCTGCTTTTTCTTCCAGGCAATAGAAATGGGCCTGACACCAAAATCTGGTTTGAATGGGCTGAAAGGTTTCTGCAGATGTATGTGATAGCTCCAAATCAGTTATTCTGATTTATATGTAAAGTTTCTTGTCTATAATCACCTGCCATGAGAAGGGTCAAAATAGATATGTAAGCACAAGCTGCCTTTGTACACCTGGGCTACATGTGGACATATTATACTGCTATTTCTGTCAGATTCTATCCCTTTCTATACCTTCCTCACTGCCTCAACTGCTTTGAGCATCATGTCTTAAATTCAGTTTAGTGTGAAGGATTCTTCCTTCCCATCATCGCAGTATCTGGTGAATAAGAATGGTTAGAAGTACCTTTAGATGAAGAAGATTTTAGAAAAATGACAAAACATGGATTTTAGTTTGAAATACATTTCAGAAGACATAACTAAAACAAAAAAAAACCCCACAAGAAACAAGCAAACAAATCTTTCAGAAGATCAGGAAATTTTCATTATGTCAAATTTGACACCCCAGCTCTATTATCATTTATGAAGACTAGAATGGAATATTTTTATATGAATATCTAATATAAAGAACATAGAAATCATTGTGTTCTCAGCCTTATTAGTATCTACAAGTAAGGATGAAACTGGAGAGGACATAAAAAAAAGAAATAAATGCTGTGAACTGCTCAAAACATATGCCCCAGGTGTTCAACTAGAGTCAATTAACTCCAAGTGATTATTTTCCTTAGTTGGTACACATTTAAAATCTGTCTTCATTTTTCCACCACTACTAATAGAATTCTCCCAACTTGATTTATGTTTCTCACAACCTGCTGCAGCATGTCCTTGAATTGCATAAAGCAAATGGTCACAATCCACATGCTCTTCTTCCCAACAGGATGTACTCTGAGCACATCAGCTCTGTAAATATGGTTAGCAATGCGTGGTTGGTCTTTGCAGCAGCGCTTATTCAGAGAAAAAGGAAAAATTTAGTCTTCCTCATTGTTGCCTGTGAGTATTCAAGCCCAGTGGGTTCATTTGTTTTCCATCTGCATCACTAGTTTCATTTTTTAGGATAGGAAACATTTCAAATTACATACAAGATGTGCAGGTTGTGGATGTGTTCATCTGTGATTCAGCCTCATCTTTTGTTTGTTTTTCTCTATTCTGATTTGAAATGAACAGTTGCTTGTGATTGTCTCACTGATAAGGAGAAAAGGCTGTAAGAGAAAGGTAAATCATATGATCTCATTTAAATAATAAGTGAGCTGTAACTGCTGGTCAATGAGCAAAAAAAAATAGGAGTATTTATTCTGACCAGCAAGCTCTTCCTCCCTTGCTCATGTCATACAGTATGTAAACCCAAATGCATTTGTTGCACTAAAAAGAAAAGAGATATCAGGAGTGTATTTAACTAAAGTGAGAGATGAGGGTACTTTTGCCTCCACTTTTTACTGAGAGCATGGATGGAGTGCACAATTTAAACTCCAGGTGAGAGAGTGTGGATTTGACTGTAGGTAAACACATGACTCTGCATCTTCCTGTTCTCTGTGTAAGGAGTGAAGCCTCAGATGGGTTCACAGACTCACAGAATATCCTGAGTCAGAAGGGAACCACAAGGATCTTCAAATCCAACTCCTGGCCCTGCACAGGACATCCCAAGAATCCCACCATGTGCCTGAGAGCATTGTCCAAACACTTCTTGAACTCTCTCAGCTCTGACCACTTCCCTGGGGAGCCTGGTCCAGTGCTCAACCACTCCCTTGGTGAAGAATCTTTTTCTAATATCCAACCCAAGCCTCACCTTACACAACTTCAGGCCGTTCCCTTGGCTCCTGTCACTGGTCACCAGACAGAAGACATCAGTGTCTGCCCGTCCTCTTCCCCTCACAAGGAAGCTGTAACTGCAATGAGTTCTTCCCTCAGTCTCCTCTTGTCCAGGCTGAACAAGCCAAATGACCTCAGCCCCTCCTTGCACTGATCTCCAATGTTTTGCTGACTTTGCCCTTAGCCAATGCTAAACCAGCAGAGCTGGGAAGATTTTAAAAAAGCTCTGAACATCCACACTGAGATCCTAAATTTGATCAATGATTCTGACTATAATTTTGCTGGACAGAGTAAATAGAAATGATGGCTGCTGTGTTTGTCTAGAAGACTGACAAAGAGATTTGGGAATGTCTTGGACTGTACGGGTCTGCAGATCTTCAGGAACTGTCCAGTAAATTAAGTGTTAATCTTTCACCAGAACTATAAAGCCCAGGGCATCTGGAGTGTGCTGATCTCCAGTACCCAGAGAAGCATCACTTCTGAACTAACACTGAGAGATGCAGGCCACAACACATGGTCCACCTTTTACAGTATAGACTGGTTTATAGGCCCAAAGGCTGCCTTGGACTCATTTCTATTAGAATTTGCTGAGAGTCCATAGCCAGCTCTGAATAGCAGAATCAGGCTACATGATTAACTAATTTGCACAAGGTGATTTGAAATGACTCAGCTCATAGAATGACTTTTCTGGTTCTTGTTGGATTTCAACATGTGCATTGTCTGTTTTCTTTTAGTGTCATCCTGGGTTGTTTCCACAGCATTTTGCTCATTTTCCACACTTTTGTACTTTCTTGACTGCCATTCAGTTCAAGACTTGGTAGAAGAAAATACCTGAGAGTTGGTCTAGGTCCAGGTCTATCCAAGGACATTTCCTGAAAAAGAATGAAACCATTATCATACAGTAACTTTCCCGAATCATACGTGATGGAGAATCTTCCCATCAAGCTTAACCACCAGCAAACAGATTATACTGAAACTACAGAGGCCTTATTTTCTAACCAAGTGTATGTCAGACCACATTAACCTTAAGTTTTGAAAACATGTCAAATAAGAATGCAGTTTAAAATGTGATCTAAGGGCAACATCCTTCCAAAGTAAATATTTTTCCCCATGCAAGTACTTCACTACAATAAAGAAATAAACGAAATTAAACTTGACATTGAGAAGATCCCAAAATGCTTGAACTGTTTCATGGAGAGGAAAAAAGTCTTCCCACAACTTCTGTCTAAAACCTGATTGATCAAAGAGCCTTATTCTGATCTCTCCTGATTGTACTGCTTTGCAGACTTTGAATGAAAGCAGGAGAAAAGGAAACATGACACCAAGGGAGAAATAAAACAAAACAAAAGAAAAAGTCTCTTGATATTCACTCGGTGTGACACTTTGAAGGAATTATTTATCCATTTCAGTAAGCTAGTCTACTTACCAAAATGAAAAGGTTTAATATGAACAAGAATGTTCTGAGGGCAAATTAATTTCAAGATAGATCCTCAGCAGGTGTAAATTAGTGTAATTTGATGCAATTCATAGCCTGACCTCAAACTTCCCCAGATGAGCATCTGGTCTGTTGCGTGTTGTGTGTTTTAACAGGCTCAGTATTATATTCAGCCTTTCTAGGGAGCTTTATTTTTCTCTGATTTTTCTGTTCTCAAATCATGCCTGGTAGCTTGTTAATAGCCCCAGAAACTTCAATTAATTTGTTACAAAGTCTCTTCTTATATTGCACTAAACTAAACTCCTTTAACCTTTCTCTATGACACATCTCCAAGGATATTATTCTTGCTGCTCTGCTTCTTCCTAGCTCAAGGGCGATTATGTTCTTGCTGAGGTATCGCAGCAAAGCTGCAGAAAGTGCTCTGGGTGAGGTAAACCCAGTGCCTTTCACAGCAATAATGCCACCTCCTAAGAGCTACCCTCCCACAGCACTGAGATGGCATTCTCTTCATTTTCTCTTTGGGAGCTGTATATTTCATGGCACATTTAAAGGACATTTTCAGCATTTTCCCAGGTTTTTTTCTTTTTTATCTGTTTGACCTCTTTTAGCAATTTTGATTCAAAAGACAGTTTTCTATCCACCTTCATGATTCAGCCTTTCTTCCTCATTAATTTTTTGGATATCATTTGACTGTGATTAATTATCTGAATTCAGTAGCATTCAGGAAAACAGTAGCTAAGTGCTAAGATGCTTTGCATAGCAACAGGCAGTCCGTGTTCCAAAAAGCATACTGCAAAAGGAGGGAAGAGAATTAGGGCAGAAATTGAAGCCTCTGAACTCACTATCAAGACATGGCTAAACACCAGTCAAGTCAGAGTGTCACACAGAGACATTAAATCACATATTCCACAGCAAGTCTGCACCTTATCTGGTAGCTGCTGAGTATAGAGCCCAGTGCTCTCTTCTCATCATAAAAGTAAAATATATTAAAAAAAATATAAGCACCATCTAATAAATGTCAGGTAATTGTATTGTGTTGTTAATGGTGAACATTTGACTTGTCATGCAAGTCAACCAATTTACATTTTACATTTTAAAATATCCTTCTACATAATTTCTGAAATAATCTCCACCAGGAAAAACAAGTGTTCTGTCATTTCATATTCCCAGCTCTCCGTTTCGAACAGTTTAAGTAGCTGACTCATTCCATAGGCTTTTGACATGAATGGGTAAAACATGTGATTCTCCTTTTAATCTAGTATTCCATATTTTTTTTTAAAACTTCATTTCCCTTAAAGGCTTTTAGTCATTCCATGACTTGTCATTTTAATGTTCTTAAACGATCCCACCTTTCCACAACCGCAAAAGTGATTAATCAGTTCTTCACCCCTCTTCGTAATTATGTTGGCTGATTATTTAATATATTTGCTTTTTCGTTTGTTGTCCAATTCCTTATAATCATTCTTAAAAGAATTCTTCTTTCATTTCACTATTATTCACTTTGCCTAAAATCAAATCACACTTTTTTCAGCATCTTGCCATTCAAAAATCATTTCTTTTTTATTTTCACTTCCTCCCAGAGCAAGCCACATCCACGAATTATAAGATTCTGAGTAACTTTTAAATGGTTTTTGATCAATCTTTTATATTCTTGTTTACATCTTCGTCTAATCACATTGGGTTTTGCCTCATGCTGCCTTTTTGACAATTAGGACAATATTCATGAAACAAATGGATTATTTACATGACAATGACTTGTAACTAATGCCTGGTGGTTTTTTGTAATTCGTTAGGTTTCATGATTTATCAAAACACTTCCTTGACAGCTGTCTCCTCTACAGGATAGAGAAAATGAGTGCTTAATATGCACTGTGATTATTTCCTGTTAGCATCCTTTACAGACTAATGAGGCCATTATGAAATGACTATTTGTGAAATTATATGAAATAGGGATAGGTCAGGCATAAATTATTTTGAAAAGAACCAAGGTGTTTGGTCACAAGAATGTAGTGAATTTAATTATCTCATCCCCCTTCCTGCATTAGTACAATGGAGAGGCCCACCAAGATGATCAGAGGGATGGAGCACCTCTCCTACGAGGAAAGGCTGAGAGAATTGGGATTTTCAGCCTGGAAAAGAGAAGGCTTTGAGGTGACCCAGTTGTGGCCTTCCAGTACCTGAAGAGAGCCTACAGGAAAGATGGAGAGTGACTATTTACAAGAGCAAAAAAGAGAGTAGGTTTAGGTTAGATATTAGGAAGAAATTCTTTATTATGAGAGTGATGAAGCAGTGGCACAGGTTGCCCAAAGAAGCTGTGGATGTCTCATCCCTGGCAGTGTTCAAGGCCAGGCTGGATTGGACTCTGAGTAACCTGGTCTAGTGGAAGTTGTTCCTGCCCTTGGCAGGCAGTTGGAACAAAATCTTTAAGGTCTTTTCCAATGCAGGCCATTCCATAATTCAAAGATTCTAAGACAAACCTGGATTCCTCCTCAAGGAGCTTTAAGATCCAAGGATCAAAAATATAAGAATTTTAGCATGGTCACCAAAGAAAAGGCATTATGGGAGGTAAATACTTTAGTAAATTAGCTCAAGTTGTTTGGACATGTACTTGTGTTAAGAACAATATTTACTTATGGCTTCAAATAAACTTTGTCCGAAGCATCCTGCAAAGATAACCACTGTTACTGCCATGGGATCATTGTGACCATCAGCTGTTAATGACAAGCACAAATATTTACAAGCCTGCCCTGTTCTCCTTTTCAGTGCAATACCCTGGCAGGCTGCGATGGCAGGGGCTCTCATGTTGCTGTGCCCCCAGACTGCACAGAATGCTCGAGACTGTGACAGTTTTGAGATCTGACCACAGCAGGAAGAGCTTTCCTCACAGGCCTTTAATAATCACAACCCCCGCCTGGAGAGCACTGCCCTGCCACTGAAGATGCTGGGGGTGTACCAGGAATTGGGAGGGGACACAGCCAGGATGGATGACCCCAACTGACCCAAGGGATACCTCATACAATTGGGCATTACATTCAACACATAAACT
>VZRJ01002570.1:73650-154196 GCA_013397565.1 Ptilonorhynchus violaceus | reverse complement strand
TTCAGGCTTACAGTGTCTTTCCTCCTAAGTAACCATAATGCATGATGAAGCCTTGCTTTCTTGGAGGTGACAAATAACAAAATAATTCCTTATTTTTCTTTGGTTCTACACACAGCTCTTGCTTTACCTATTAAAGCATCTTTATTTTAGCACAGAGCTAGTTTGTAGCACCTGATCCTGCATCAACAGGTGGAAATCTTAACACTGCGGATAAATACTGTGCAGGAGGGAATAAAACAGTGAGATTGGACTCTTCTCAGTGGTGTACAGTGACGGGTCAAGAGACAATGGGCACAAGACATCTGAACATAAAAAACTCCTATTTTTTTTTTACATTGAGACTGCTCAAACACTGTAACAGGTTGCGCAGGGAGGTTGTGGACTCTCTCTCACTGGAGATATTCAAGAACTGACTGGATGCTTTGTGACAACCCTGCTTGAGCAGGGAGATTAGACCAGATTCTGTAATTTTGTGATTCTGCAATGTGAGTCGGTGTGGGTTTTTTCCACAGAAATCTAATTTGAAATTTTAACTGTTATCACTTAACAATACACTTCCATTACTGCAGAAGACTTATGTAATCTATCCCACATGCTTCCCCTCCTCAGCAGGGACAGGAGGCTCATTTGGTCATCTTCTGTCTTGTTTTATGATAATTTATTTCTAGCATGGGGAGATTCTGTCTCAGAGAAACTGTTGGCATTTACAGATCAGCTGAAACTTAAGATAATTCAACTTCTACATTTTCTTTTAGAAAAAACATACAAGTCACTCGTGAAAGCCAAATTAAATATGTAAAAAAACCTTACTTTATAATTTAAAAACTTTTTTCCCTGTAAAATGTTCAGCCTGTTCTAGTTATCAATACACCAAACAAAATGGTCATAGAGGAGGAATTACTCTGAACACCTTTCAGTAAATCTTGTATTTCTGTATGGAATTGAATAATGTGACATAAGTATGCAGTTAGCTAATAATTTAAAATATAACGTGTCTGATATCACTCATTTCTGGTTTTATTTTTATCTTTTGGAGCTTTTAAAAATGCACTTAAACTGCTGGCACTTTATAGAATGAATGGCCACCCTTAAGAAAAACATCATCATTGTTCCAAGGTGTTCTGGAATTAATGTTTAATGTTTTGTTATTATTATCACGGTTGAAACATTTTTAGTCTTTTTCTTTTCCATTTACGTTAGTCTCATGCATCTGATGTTGAAGTGTCTTGAGCTCTTAGTTAAAAAACCCAACAAATCTCAAACCGAACGAACACGAGTCTTGTTATTGCAAAAAACCCCCAGAGATTCAGAAAAAAAGAAAAAGAAAAAAAAAAGCTAGGGCAAAGCAAAAAAAAAACCCCAACATAATTGAGAAAAAAATTACATTTTTAATTAGGAGGTTTAAAAATAAAACAATAATTCAAATGGATAAATAATGAAGAAAAAGCAAAACAGAAAGATGGTGATGGCTAAAATCAAATTGACATGCATCCTGGCCTTCTTTGATGCAAACCTGTAGAGGTAAAATTGCAACAAACCTAAAAATAAAGTGGAAAGGTCCCCTGCCAAATGATTTTTCTGGAGACACAAGTATACACATATATACATATACTATAACCAGAAAGTTAAAAATAGCATTCCAGAAATCAGCAAAAGCTTTGATGGAGAATTTAAACACTGGCTCTAATGATGCTGACTAAGTGTTCTGTGACAAAATAGGAATAGAGCTCCTGATACCAGTGGTGCCCTCTAAAGAACAACACACACCTCTAGAGGCTTACTTTATGGGGAAGAATTTTATAGAATCATAGTGGTTTGGGTTGGAAGGGACCTTACAGATCATCAGGTTAGTGTGATCTATTACACTAATTTATCTCTGCAGCTGTGCTTGTTCCAGGACGAATTATTCCAGTGCTGTTCAGTAAATAAATAAATAAATAAATAAACACCCTCAAATTCCACTGTCACAATATCTGTGTGTAGCACAAACCTAATTCTTCACGGTCACAAGCATGAACAGCTGTGGGTTTGGACAGGGTTTTAACTGCAACCGCAGTGTTAGTACTAACCACCTACTCTGGTTTGTTGCTCTCTGAGCCTCAGCTCTAGTTGCTCTGCTACATTTTGAGGGCAGGCAGCTTAAAACAAGGCACACTGATCCTTTTCCCTCTCCACCTGCTCGCACTCACCCAATTTGCAATATGTAGGAGATTATACAAAACACCTTTTGGCAGTCAGTCGCGCTGAGATGGGCTCCCTCATCGTGGCTGTGGTGATGTATTTTTATCCGCACCTTAAGGGGAGTAATTTTCCAAACCATTGTTCAAACCCCGTGATGGAGCTAAATGTTCTTCTTTTTTATTTTTTTTTATTTTTTTTTTTGTGCAGCCTGATGATATTCCCTGTGCCATCATTGTATCAAAGAGCCTTTTTGTTTCCCGGGGAAGAAAGCAGCAGCTGAGCATGAATGAGCTGTTTGCGTGTGCGTCCGAACGGGCGATCATCGCGCGGCTGCGATCAGCCGGCGGCGGGCAGCTGCTGGGTGATGTCACACGCGGCCTCGGCTGACATCACGCAGCCAGCTCGGAGCAATCGCGTTGCCAGGCAGCCCTTTGCTATTCAAACCCTCGCTCAGCCGAGAGAAACGCAATTGCTCGTTGCCCTCCGGAAAGGCTACGCTTTGAAAACGCCGGCTCCGCTGACTGAGCAGCGCGTCCGACTTAAGGCTGAGGATGAAAAACAACCTCCCCCCTGAATTCCCGTGTTCACGAAGTTTGCCAAATAGCAGAGGCAAATAGTTTTGATTTCCCTCAAAGCTGCTTTGCTAAATTCCTCCTCTAGTTCGTTTTGGTCACTGGAATCTCATAAGGCCATTCCCCATATGCAGCTGGTGTGCACAGAGCTGGTTTGATTTGCCAGTCAGATCCTAGGCTCGTCTCAGTTCGAAAACAGGTGAGTCAGCTGAGACTGACCTGCTCTGGATCATTTCCATTCCCTCTCTGCCATGAAAGGTGTGACCTGCAGAATGCTCTGGTGGCCACTGCTCCCATTGAGCTTGAAATGGTCAAGACTCAGGCTTTGCTAATAAAAAGCTTTAATTTATGAACCAGGCTTCTGCAGGAGTTCAGGGCAGCATTTACAGCTATGCCTTTGCTGCCAAGTGCAAGTGTGTGATCTTGCTAGGATTTTCACTCACCCCTCACAACTGTTCATGGCAATGAAAAGCAGCCATAAGTCAGTCAAAGGCTTCCCGGGAGAAAAAAAGAAAATTGTTGCTCACCAGGATGAGATGTGGGCATGGGGCCTTGCAGCTTCACCTATTCTGTGATTTTGTGATTCTGTGACAGAAGAATCTGTTTTGCAGGATGAGTATAATGTCTCTTCCAATCCAGTAATCAGCCAACTAAAGTGTGGTGAAACACCTCAATTGTGTGAATAGGGTGGTAGCTCTGCACTGGGTTAGCAAAGCCACTTTAACTATGTTAGAACAAAGCCTCTCCACAGCAAGTGTAGCAAAAACTACTGTTTGGACTGTGTCATTCAATCAGATTCTCTCCACTGTTAGGATAAGAAGTAACATAGTTCTTTTTCTCCATAAAACTGTAAAAAAATTCCCCATTTTCTGCTCTGAGAAAGTTCAATAGAGAACTGCCAGAAGGTGTGTGTGAAAGGAAGATTTTACCTGCCCTGGCTTTGAGCCTTTTAGTCCTGACACTCAACAGGAAGCCGAGGAATCTTCAGGAGGTTCCTATATAATAAGCATGGGTAGGATTCAGCTCCAGATTAAGACCTTAACTTCTGATATGAATACATTGCTATCTGCATATGAAAAATGTGTTCATCCTTCCATTGTAGACAAGGAAGACCCGGGACTCTCTTCTGTTACCAATCACAGGCAATGGTGCCTATTTGAAATTCTTTGTTGTACCCAATTTTTTTATGTTGGGTTGTTAGATTTAAACATTCTTTTCTCAAATGAGAGATGGAGGCCAGGCAAGATACAGAGAAGCTAAAGTGGCACCTGTGTTTCGACAGCTGAATCCAGCCCCAGGTGTCCAGTAACTCAGGAATATCAACCACCAGTAAGAACAGATGATCCTACAGGAAAATAATAGCTTAAAGCATTGGGATCTCCAACTTCTACTTCAACAGAAGGTGTCAACTCCCTTGATACAAGGTAATCCAGGGATAGCTAAAAACCCCCCACAACACAGAAAAACTATGGTCTTTCTACTGCCCACTCTTCCTAATCAGGAGCATCACAGTCACAGTTAAATATGTTCTGAACATCATATTATGTTAATGTATTAATGACATGTAAATGTTTTCAGAATAAACTACACTCATGCAAATTTGTTGGCTCTGAACTTATTTTATTCTGACAGAGTAGCGTATTTGATCTGGGCACAAAGCAAATTAACATTTTCAGAACTCATTAGTATGTGTGAACATCAGGCCAAGGTAACAAATCAGTTTGGTAGACTTCCATTATTTCAGGCCAGAAAGCCAGTCATTTGGGTGATTTGGGATACCTGATCCAAAGCACATTGCAGGCTGTGAGACTTCTGCCAGTAACTAGAAGAGAATAAAAAGTTCAGATCCTGGAACGTGGTGGCTCATGCAGTGACAAAACACAGAACGAAGTTTAGACTCAAGCTCTGTTAATAGATACGTGGAATTATGAGGTGGAACAGGCTCACTGGTATCAGGTTGTTTAATTTCCCTTCATGTAACACTCTAGGATTGTTCCCTTCGGTATTACAAGCCTCTAGTGCTTTATTTTAATTGTTCAATAAATTTCAGAGATGCAGTAATTAACATGGTCGATTAAATATAATCAACTACTTACTTCTAACCAATTGAAAAAAAAAGAAACTTTAGTCAAGTGCATCATTAGTCAGTACTTGCTACTAATCTACCATTTGCTAAATTTTATGTTTTCACAAATATTTGGTCTATGCAGACAAATCAGATTTCTGCATGATTCTGGGTGAATATATTGATTCATATAAAATAAAAAAAAAATCAAAATATTTGGTACAAAATACAGGGCTTAAAGAATTTGGGGAATGAATCATACAACACAATTTTATATTGACAGGAAAAACTATTTTATTTACTTTTGTTGTTGATGGACAAACACTGATACCTATTTGAGGCTCCTTATGTGTGAAAACATAGATAAGAAGAGGGCTAGAGGCAATAATACATAACTTGCCAGAAATTTCTATCACCTAATTAAAAGCATCTGCAATAATTGGAGAAGTGAGATCTTATCAAGTGGCCTTGTGTGTTTAAAGACAATGTTTGAGTTGAGTTGAGTAATGTTTGGGAAAAAATAAGCAAACCAAAATCAGAGGACAGAATATCTTTGAGCTATTCTGAGCCAGTCAGGCCAGATGACCCCATACCATCCTCCACCATGAGACACCAAAATGTCTAGAGTCAATCTATCTTACAGTGTTGTTACTCTTAACTGTTTCATATCCTTCCTCAACCACAGCACAAAGCACTGAGCTTGACAGAGTTCAAGAATTGTTTGGACAACGCTTTTGGCCATAGTGTGATTCTTTGGATGTCCTGTGCAGGGCCAGGAGTTCGACTTTGATGACCCTTGGGGGTCCCTTCCAACTCAGAAAATTCTGTGATTCTGTGATTCCTTATGACATAGCTTTCCCACAAAGATATGTAATACATGCTTTAGTCCAAATGAATGAGCAGTGCTATTAATTCTGCTAGGACTTCAGGCATATTTTTAAGATTCATGATCAAAACTTATTATCTCTTTCTTCTTGCCTCCTGTTTTTAGATAGATTTCAAGCTGTTTTGGGCATATGCCTCCTTCTGTCAAGATGGCATGTCCCACAAGGCAACATGCTTGTTTAACCATGCCTTCCAACAGTTATGGGACTGATAAAAATAAGAGAAGAATGATGGCAGGAATCATATCTCTGTCTCTCCTACCCCCTTCAGTTCTTCCAACTATTTAAATTTTTTAAGTTATGCTTTTAAATGAAATAAATATAGACAAAGAATACAAGACTAGTGAAACTTTGCTTCAGCTGTTCAAGAAAGTCTTGGGCAAAGAGAGCCTGATCCCCATGGGTGAATTCAATTACCCAGACATTTGCTGGGAAAACAACACAGTGACTGTCAAATCCTGCCAACTAGACCAATTTGTCACAAAGGAGTGATTTAGATCTCTCAAAGAATAACTGTCACAGGTAGTTTTAATATGATGTAAAAGTGCAACTTAACAAAGATGGATGGCAAGGTTCACTCTATTATTTGCTGCATGGATTAAATATACAAAATTTTGCTAGAATCAAGCTAGAATGATTTATACAGAGAGGAGAGATGCAAAAACGTGAGGAAGACCTTCCTGTTGAGTCATAAGGTGGACTCCCTGGCCTTCTAAATTCCTCCTCAGGGGGAGTATAGGTGCAGCTGGAACCAGACTTCATCCTAGACTAGGTCAATGGTTTATATCTAAAGGATTATATGAATGGAAAGTTTATAATAATTAATATTAAGTATTAATTTAATTTGTATTAATTCAGCATGCTATCAGTCACTCAAACAGCACAGACATGTATTAAATCCATGAATTAATATCAAGACAGATTTAAATAAAAACGTTGAAAAATAGGTTTTGAGTACCTCACTTAATCTTCACAAACCATTTCACTTTCCAGATTTCCCTGTGTTGCACCACACAACTTGTTAACATGGACTCAGCCCTTGGACAAAAGCACCCAATATACAGAAGATTCTTATCTCACATTCTTTCCCTCTTGAAAGTCAATGGGCATTTTGCCATTTCATATCATGCTGCCTGATTTTATCAGTTCTAGGGATACTGTAAGGATATGCTGAACTCTCTAAATAGAAAATAGTTAAGACCTTATCTTACTAGATCAATACATATAAAGGACCAGATACTGTTCCATTTAATTCAATAAACACTTTACCATTGATTTCCATGCATACAAAACAGGGCTTCAGCATGAGATTATTGTTGATTCCTCATTTAAATTTTAATGAATGATTAAAAATGGAGAAACTGAGCTGAAAGAAAAACAACTGAAAGTATAGTGTCCTATTTCATGTAAAGAATCCATTGAACTGGGTCACAGAGAATCTAGATAATCTGAACATTAAAAATGTATTAGTATTATTCTTTGTTAGAATATGACCATGAGATAAAGTTGTTTGTTGGGAGAATAAAAGCAGAACAGCAGAGGATTGTATAAAGGCTTCCTTTCGGAAAGTACTTAACCAACAGCTCTATTTTCAGCCCACGCTTAATCCTTTTGAGTTCAGTGGCTTAAATCTTTCCCTCAGTAAGGAACAAATTATGAATTGGGGCCTAACTGCCTGAATTCTGTGAATAGCTACGGCTTAGGCCAAAACCCATAGCACAGAGTACAACTGTTTTGCAGCAGAATCAGCACATTTTGGACAGAACAGATAGAACTAATCTGCATATTTTGTTTCCAGGGGTGTTTCACTCCTTTAAACACAGAAACATTGAATGGAGGCAGATTTATTCCAAATTAGAATGTCTAGTATGTAGAATGGACTCAATGATCCTGATGGGTCCCTTCCAACTCAGCATATTCTATAATGTACACAAACTATTGAAACAGATAATTATGGTGGAATGCCTATGTCAAACGTCAGAATAAAAACACTGTGTGTGTAATGTGTTGCAATGTTTAATAAAATAGGTCATTTGAAGATAGAAAACAGAAACTTAATGGTTTTCTCATGGTGCCTGTTGGACCCAATTTGTTACCTGTTTTCTCACCTGCAAACCACAGTAGTTTTCAGCGGCCAAGCTCACTGGCTGAAATTTAGAACATTTGAAGAAATATAGCTGTTAAAAGACAGGTGCAAAGGTCAGGAGACTGCAGTATAATTGCTTTCATTTCTTGGAATCACTTGCAATTGCCTGGTTTGTGCCTTGTGAAAGCCTCAGATACTTAATATTTCAAGAGTAAACCCAAGAGTTTTGAAGGAACAGTTACATATTTTAGCCCAGAAGAGGGGATTTATGGAGGATGCTGTATTTGAAAGTATGGTATTATAAGGTCAGGTGACCAGCATGAATGAGCACTGCATGTAGCCAGATATGAAGCAGCACAACTAATTATAAACACTATCCTGAAAAATTCCAGAGAAGCAACTGAACCCTTTCACAGCAAACAGGGAGGAGAATGATCTGCTTATGGTTTTCAGTGGCTCGAATGTTTGTGAGCTGATAGGAAGTACTCAAGCAGGCGTTGCTCAGCTTGCAAGGGATAGGTCTGATGTGGTATTGAAGACATTTCCCTCTAGCTGTGCGCATGCAAAGAATATTTTATAGTGGTTTCTTTTTAAACTACCAGCCTGGAAAAATTTACTGTGATGTTGAAGGACAATCCATGTACTTCTATCCAAGCAAAAATTCTCTATATATTTCTTCAGGGCAGATGTCTCAGTTGTTGACATATACCTTTATTTGGCTAAGTAGTGCTTTTGTGTTTTGTTGATTTATGCTATGTACTGTTAGGACTATGTTAGCAAAGTGTATCACATGGAAGAACCTGATGCTAAGAATAAAAGATATTTTCTACAAAATGAAAATTAAGCAGATACTTTTGTATATGGCACAGATTTCTACTAGAACATTCAAAAATAGTGTAGCCATTAGGCAATTTTCTGTTGTTCTCTAGAGGTTTGAAGGGTGTTTTTCATTCACACTCTTTTGTGAAACCCTATAAAAATAATTTCTGCACAATTCTGCAGGACGTCCATTTGGTGACCAGTTTTCACCTATTCCAAAAGAACCAGAGGTAGATTGCTTGCCCTTGAAATTATGGAAAAATAAAAGGGATGACTGTTGTTATAAAGAGACAATTCACATCAATATGTTGGAAATCCAGTCCACATTCCACTGAAATGTATGTTAAAAACATGAAACCTCCAAAAGCATATGAATGTATGAAGAAGAATCTTTGGTATAGAAGATCAGCTGAAAGAGTTGTCAAGACAATTTAGCTGCTCCACAATGACAGATATAAAGAAAAAAAACCAAAACACCCCCCCCTCCCCAACCTGCTTATAATTATAAAAAAAAAGTGGGTGAAAAGAATTTAAAAAAAAAAAAACAAACAAGAAAAGAAAAAAATGAAATATAAATTGGTGTAATGTGAGCAGGAGAGGGGGTGTTAGTAGCTGAAGTAATGTTTCAGTGACAGACAGATGTGTGGTAGAGCTGCTTTACACCTCTGAGGCCACCTTGCAAGGTAAGAAATATTTCCACACAAAACATTTCATCAAGAGGAATAACAGATGGTCTCTTTCTTAGCCTGTCCAGAATACTGTAATTTGCTTGGTGAAAGGATGACTGAAGATGTATTACTACCTGGTTCCTGGAGGTTGCTTCGGAGACGGCTGTTGCAGTTTTCCTAAGAGAGGAAAATGGGCCTGCTGGTGGATTGTCAATCATCTTGGGTTACAAGGTCACAAAGACAGAGAGTCAGGATTACACATTTTGCACCTCAATTGCAGCATGAGTAACCACTGCTCTGTTCCTTTCTGGATGCACTGATGTTGCTTGGGGCAGATTTATCAGATATCTTGCCTGCCAGATCCTCTTCATCCATATATGACTCCTGGTGACTCATGCATGCGGTGATATATGATGTACTACCCCTGGATGATGATAGATTCAAACAGAAGTGTTAAAATAGTTTTTCTTCCTTCCACTGAGGATGGGGATCTACCTCTGTATTTGGTGTTAATCAGAGGGAGCATCAGTCAAGCAGTGGCAGCGGAAACTTGAGCTCTTAAACTCAGTACATTGTGTAAAAATTTGGGTGGGGAGGAAAAATAAAACAGTGAAATCTTTTTCTGACATTCATGTATACACAGGCCACTAGAATCATTCTCCCCACTTTTCCTCAGTTTCATTTGCATATTCAGGGCTCTTACTGGTGTCATCTACCCGCACTTGGGCAAAGCATTTCACCCTGTCGCACACACCAACCTTGTCTCCAGACTGGAGACACATGGATATGACAGATGGACCACCTGGTGAGTAAGGAATTGGCTGGATGATCACACTCAGGGAATGGTGATCAATGGCTCAGTGTCCTAGTGGAGACCAGTGACAAGAGCTGTTCCTTGGGGGTCAGTATTGGGACCGGCACTGTTTGACATCTTTGTCAGCAACATGGACAATGGGATCGAGGGCACCCTCAGCAAGGTCTTTTTGGGGCACAGTAATATTAATTCAGCAAGAGGAAGGTGAAATAACTTCGCCCTCTGAAGGGGACTATGACCTTAGATGCCTTCTGGGTGAGTATTTCTGCCATTTGCTGGAAAGGCAAGTTGAAGTCACTGATCTTTTAATTCAGATGTCTACACTGTGTCTAAGTTATACAGTTTAATCTTGGCAACAGAGATAAACACATTGTGAGAATAATGCTTGTCTGTGTCTGCATCTGAAGGTAAGGAGAAATGTTTCATAGTATTGCCTTCTTGATCTTATTCCTCCAGAAAGGAAAAGCTGGAATAGAGTTCCCAAAGACTGTAGTCACTTGAGGTGTTGCTCAAGCATCAGGATCTCCAGGAATACACACCCTTGACATGACATTTTGAGGAATGCCAATGAAAGTCCATCCATTCAACTATTTTTTTGTTTTTTCCAGAGTGGTATCAGGGTGACAAAAGTATGATGTTTCAAAAATAATTCTGTGGAAACAGCTATAAAGTTTACAACTTTAAAGCTACCCAAAAGTTGCCATATTGCACGTTACAACTAATTGACAGAATCAAAGAACCAAAGAATGATTGAGGTTGGAAGGAACCTCTTGAGATCAAGTCTCACAACATCCTGCCCAAGCAGGCTTAGCTAAAGCAGATTGTGTAGGCCAGTGCCCTGATGAAAAATCTGCAGTGACTCTGGGCAATCCATGACAATGCTGTCCACTCTCACAGTCAAAAAATGTTTTCTTGTGCTCACCTGGAATTTGATGTGGGGTTTAATTATTTTTTCAATTAATTACATCTTGTTGCATCACTTGGTCCCTCCAGGAAAAGTCTGTCTCCCTCATCTTCTTTTCCGCCATTCAGGTATTTATACAGAGGGATAGAACTCTTATTAATCTTCCCTTCTCCAAGCTGAACAGTCCCAGCTCTCTCAGCTTTTCTTCATGTGAAGGGTGTTCCAATCCCTTAATCATCTACACTCTAGGGATTTTTGTTACTGGTTTTGGGGTTTGTTTCTTTGGGGTTTTGTTTTCTTTTCTAAGACACACAATCAATCATGAAGCATCATGAGTGGAAACTGGTGGTTCCCTCTGGTTCTGGGTAAGGCATGCAACATTAATATCTGTTGGTGTTTTATTTGCTATATGGCATCAATAAGAATTCAGACTTGGCACCTGGGTGGAAAAAACCTGTATACATTTGTTTCCCATTTGAAACCAAAGTATCGATTTATTTCATTGTTTTTCAATTATTTTTTTTTCTGTGAAATTTTGGCCAATGCAGTTTAGCCATGCTCACCTGTTTTTCTGACCTTTCCAGTTTTCTGGCAGTTTGCCTAGAAACTAAAGAAACTATCATTTTTCAAGTCAAGTTTCTTTCAGCTAAGTCCTGTTTGACTGCACAAGTCTCAGTGGAAAGAGTCAGCTGGAACAATTTATTAGCTGAGGAGTGGGAATCTCCATCCAAGAGAAGAAAACCTCCAAACATGTCTTCAGTCACTTGTGATCGTGTAAACATATGGAGTGTTCTGCACAGTGAGAGGTTTTTATTTATTCAGCCAGTTTTCTAGATGACCTTTGTCTACTGAGAATGGTGGAATGGAATTTCCATTTCTCTCTCCTTCCCCTACCCCTGAAAATTCATACTAAGTACTCTATGAATGGATTTTAAGTAAAAATCAAATATATTTAGAAGAAACATCTTTCCAGCTGTGAAGTACCTTGCACTACATGTGATCATTCTGAAACAGGGATCTTGATTCAGGAAATCATCTTAGACCCGGAATTACCATATACATACAGTATGTTCTAGTCATGTACAGATTTGATAATATACCTGTGCATTTCCATGAATAAATGTCATCTTGAAAGATACACAGAAGAATTATAACCTTTAATGCATGAATGCTTATAATACTGAATTCATACATTAGGGGAAACTCAGATTAAGTTAATTATTTAATTAAATTAGTTAATTTAATGAGTAAATATTAATTATCATTAATTCATTTACTCTGAGAGTTACTTTATCTATGCAAAACCACCTTAAAAGAACAGTAATTCTTTGAAGAAAAAGAGTAAATTATGCTTTTGCTAATAGAGTTTGCCATATTGTCTCAAGCTAGGCTAAATTGCAGCAAGAGGGTAAGCCCAAGAGTAAATATGATTTGTGGTTGATTTTATTAGTGTTCAAAGATTATCCTGTTAGGTGGAGAATATTTGCTATGGAAAATTGATCCTGTTAATTTATCTTTGTTTATAAAACATTAGAGATGATGTTTAGATCATATATTAACATATCATCCATAATATGGAAAATCCAGATGCTCATGTTGTGCTTTTAACTGTGATTGCTTGCTCTTAAAACTTCTTCTGAAGCATTTTTACTTTTATGGAAAGTGACAATTAAACTTCAATTATAAGTTCATTCTAGATTGTCTTTACTTTCTGTGTTTTAAATTAAAGGCTTTCTTTTTCCCTGTAAAAAACTGTAAGTTGCTTTCTTTATTTGCTGTGCCATCTGTGTCACTGCACATTGGTCTCCTGATTTGCATTCCTCAGGGCTGGAGTCTGAGCCCTGCTGAAGGCAGTGGTCGTTTGGCAAATCACACACAGTGTGATCAAAAAATGTAGGGCTACAAGGGACATCTCAATGGCCTGAAGCTGTGTCAGGGGAGGTATTGGATATTAGAAAAGGTTCTTCACTCAGGTCAGGCACTGGAACAGGATCCCCACGGCAGGGGTCATCACAGCACCAGCCTGACAGAGCTCAAGAAGCATTTGGACAACACTCTCAGGCACATGGTGGGATTCTTGGGGTGTCCTGTGCAGGGCCAGGAGTTGAACCCGATGATCCTTGTGGGTCCCTTCCAACTCAGGATATTCTATGATTCTATGATCTCCTCCAGAATCTGGCATAAATACACGTGTAAGCCAAGGTCAGTTGCATCAGCACCTACTTCAGAATCCTGATAGCATGGTCTAAATTTTCTAGTCCGGCACAACACACCATGTGGTTACATTTCTCTTTTTACCATCAACTCCAAAATCCAAGTGGTGAGCCACACACTCACACTGCCAGACCAGCACCTCTGGCTTCCACACATTACAGCTATTTGGGAAATTAATGTGCTTGAACACTGCCAAGCTTACTCCTTCAGGTCCTATTCTAGGAGAAGCATCATTACTCTTGACAGGTGAGCACAGCTGGGGATCAGTTAAAAAAAATAAAATCAAAAACATAGGCAGAAAAATGTTTAATGAGTGATATAGAATAGCTTTCACTGGAGAACTCCAAACCCTACAGCTTGAACCCAACTTACAAATGAGTGATTCAGCTGAGGCCAGGAGAGCCTGTGGCAGGCAGCAAGGCTGGGATGCTGAAGCAGGACTGGGTGCAGGAGGTGTCTGTTCTGTCAAATCCTGATGTGGCTCGAGAGGGTCCTGATTCCCCAGGCTCTGCAAATGCTGTGTCAGTGTTTTGTGTGGAAAACGTCAACACAAGGTTCAAAACCTCTAATGAGATTGAAAGAAGGGTCATCTGTGAAGAAGAAGATGGTAACATTTTCAACACATCAGAAAGAGGTAATCTGATATTTTTCTTTTTTCACAATTAAAATAGCTCTAGTGAAGAGTAGAAGTACATTGAAGATTGGGTAACTCTGTAAGTGAATGGAAGGTATATTTTTGACCATACCACCAGTAAAGGGACAGATTATCTCATTATTAAACCAACTTGTTAAGGCTGATAACAACAAACTGTCCAAGCTGTGATCTGCTGTACCAAATCAACAAAACATTGTTTTGATTTCCTCCATTAGCTAGACCCTTTTAGATCCCACTGCAATTGAAAGGGGATGTGAAAGTCCACCCCAGACCTGAAGCTCCTCTTGACATGCTGGAGAGCCAGGGGAATTGTCCTTGAACATGTTACACCCTGACTCTCTGTGCTTGGAGCACTGCATTCACATTGATGAGGCGAGGAAAAGAAGAAGAAAATTAGAGATCATATAGACATGGAAATAAAATTAAACAAATTGAATTCTTTATATATTTTTTCTGGCTATAAGCACAATTTTTATCTCAAGAGAAAAAAAATTAATTTAACTTAGATATAGTTTTAGCTGTTCTGAGTGTTCAGTTTTTATTTAAAATGCTCAGTGCTGTCCATTTGTGCACAAATGTACGAGTTCAATTTAATTAAGAAACAGCTTTAATAACTGGCTTATGCTGTTGAAAAAAATAATTGGTTCTTTTCAGTGGGATATTCCTGTGTTAAACTTGCTGTTTTATTAAAATGTTTATATCAATCCTGAAACCACTTTTGTCCAGTACTCTGAGGTATTCTAGGATCAGATCTTCTGATTGCTTAGGTTTCCAAATCCATTCTATTTGAAGGAAATGTTTGTGAGAATAGAGAACTCGGCCAGTGTCTCATCTATTTAATATACATAAAGTTTTTAGAAACAAAGTGTTATTTACTTTGCTCCAATAGTCAACGTTATAGCATTTGAGCATTCTCTCTCTCAAGACTGAACAAAAGCACTTCTTCAAAGCATCTCTCTACTTTTATTTGTTTTATGCAGAAATAAAAATAGTGAGGTGATGGATTTATTCAGAGAGATCATCCCAGAAACCGAAGCCAGTGATCCAAAGAAACAAGAGGGCTGACAGGGCGAAAGAAGAGAGAGACAGTCCAGCAAGAAAGACTGAATTCCTGCTCTTCATGTTTCTTCCCTCAGGATCTCATTACTTCCCACCTCTTATCACCTTCATGTCAGCATGCAGCTCTGAGTCCTGCTCGTACCACGGTGCTGCTCCCCTCCACAGAGCAGAGATGTTCTCCTCAGAAGCACTGAGGGTTTGCAGGGCTCACAGTAGAAAAGAGATGGAGTATCAGCTCTCTAGTGTGCCTGAAAGAAGCTGGATGACTAAACTCAGTGCTCCTGGTGCAGAGGACAGTGGCAGAGGAGGGGGGAGATAGAGGACAGAAACAGGAGAACCCCTTATTGTGAGATAAATTACACCCACTGANTCTGGGGAATCCTATAGTATGTTTAATTGTGTTAAAGTTTAGTGACACCAGCTGATGGTTTTGAAGCAAATTAGGAAAAAATTTGCTGAGAGGGTGGCAAGGCACTGGAACAGGTTTCCCAGTGAAGTTGTGAATGCTCCATCCCTGGAATTGTTCAAGGCCAGGCTGGATGGGGCTTTGAGCAACCTGGTCTAGTGGGAGGTGTCCCTGCCCATGGTAGGGGATTAGAACCAGACAATCTTTAAGGTCCCTTTCAACCTAAACTGCCAAGCCCTAAACCACTTCCTCTGTTCCCTAAATAGTGGAGAGGAAGACATGCATTTTGAGGCTTCACATCTCACCAGCTTAAAAAATTTATCCCACCATGCCTAAGAGAATGTAACTTTGCCCTAAAGTCTTGAATCTTGAGATTTTGTGGCTATTAATAGAATATGTGACATTATCCTGAAGCTGATGCACACACCTTGTAAGGCAGGTCTTTTGGTCACTAAACGTTTGCCAAGATCTTTTGCAAGCCAAAATAAAATCTCCAAAGTAATAAAGTGCATAAAACATGATAGTAATCTCCTTGGCTCCTGGGACCAGCAAAACTAGATTCCATTGCTAGGCAATTTTCAGAATTGCTGTGTAGTCTCCACTCTCATTAGCCAGAAGTAGGGGAGAAAGTGTGAAACCATAACCCATAAAGGGGCAAGACTTTTCACTTATTTCAGTTGGTATCATTCTCTTCAGTGCTATTAAAATCTCACGTATGAAATGATGTTGCTCTGATTTAACAGCAAATTTCTTTCAGGATCATTTTTTGTTGAGTGAATCTGTTGAATAGGTAATGCTCCCTTCATAACCAGTGCAGCACTGATTATGTGTGTTGATGACATACTTAATCGCATTCTGATTTGCTGTGTAATCTTATAAAGCTAAAATAATCCTTGTGATGTTAACATGGTGATTCCAGATTCCCAACTAATTAAATTAAGACTGTGTGATTGTGATATTGAAGGCATAGGGACAATTCCCTTGAAATGAATTAGCTGAGCTTTCAATTTGTTGGGGCTTAATCAAAATTAACAAATTTCAAGGCTTACATTATCCTAAAAATCTTGATCAGTGACATTTTTTCACTCATTCTTTCATAAAAGGGTGGGTTAGCTGTTTGGGTGGTTTTTTTTCCCAGAAGGCTATATTTCCAGACAGTATTTAAAAAAAATTAAGGATTTCTCTTGGGCTCCTTTGTCCTTCTTTAGTTCTGTATCTCAGCAGAGAACTGTTACTTTTTTTTCTGTTCTCAAAAAACATCTTACAACTCTTGGTGGCATATCTGAGCCGAGTGTTGACTTCTGAAGCTTCTGCCAGAAGATGTTTAATAATCCTGTCGCTCCCAGAGAATCCATGCCATGGCAGGTTCTGACACGGTGCAAAATATCGGACAGGTGTGAATTTACCATCTGCAGTTCCCCTACAACACTGAGACAGTGTCTGTAGGAATTAACTAAAGGAAAAACCTTGGGAGGGAAAGTCACAGCGTACCTTGTTCTTGGAGCTATTTACCCGTACTGGGAAGCAAAACAGTGATAGAAGACTCTGTGGTTTTGTTTCCCCGTCTTTATACAGCCCAGCTAATAAATAAAATCTTGAGGTTTGTTTGTAGACATTCAGTGTAGACATTTGATAACCATGTGTTGTCCTAGAAGACAGCAGATGAACTTTCTCATTCTGGCATTGCCAGCTTCCACAGTAGCATCAGTTAAACCTGAACCGAGTTATAGTGGAAAGGAACTTCTAAAAATTAATCTTTTCTTGACTAAGAGGATTTGTCATTTATCACTATAAACTATGATAACTAATTCTAAACAATGAATCTAAGTGAAAATTTTTATATCACTGAAGGTTTTACTTTGTGATAGGGAACAGGAATGATTTGGCAGACAGGAAAACATCTCATCAAACAACTAATTCCGGAGAGCTACATGTCTGTGCATTGAAAATTGAGACCTCCGTGTCTTCCCCTGATAGGTGATACTTTCCAAAAGAGGTAAATGTAACATTCTTTTACACCACAGTAGTAAATCCGTGGCCCGGGAAAAGGGAAGCAAATCCTGAATATCAGCAAATCCTGAAAAATTACAGGTTCCTGAACATTAGGAAATTTTTAATGTAAAGCACTTCTAAGTTGCTATACACTCTCCTGGCCATACAGCAGTTTAAAATTGGAGAAGGTAGGAAAGGGAGAGCATTTTCTGTTATTAATTTTGAAACTAAACTATCGCACAAGTACTGATTAAGAGCCTAGAACCAAGGGTTTGAAATGATTTGATCCCATCATCTTCCTTGGAGACTGGTCTTGATGATTTGAATATTTGTAGTCTCATCTTTACTTTTGTGAATAATTCACTGTCCCAGAAATAAAATAAAATCACAGGATATTTTAGGATCCTTCAGCATGTCATCTGGTTTGTCTGTCCGCTCAGAATGGATAAATTCCGTGGTAGGTCTGGCTACCCAGGTCCTGTCCAAGAGTGTTTGAAACATCTCCAGTGATGGATATTCTAAAGCAGCTTTGGTAAAGCTGTTCCTGTGTGTGTTCAGTGACAGTAATCACATGGACTGAAAAGATACATGGAATAATCATGTTATTAAGTCTCCTAAGGGTATTCTATGTGAAGCTGATATCATGAAAAATTAAAGAGCCCAATACTTTCCAAAATGACAAGATTATATTGAGAGAAAATAAAACCAGCTATATTTTAGAAAAGGAAAAATAAAAATAAAAGTAAAAGTAAAAATAAACCCCCACAAAAATACTAATGGATGGCATGATAGGGGATTTTTCATGATGGCCTTTGGCAGTAATTTTTCCGGGGGCAGGCCAGCTCTCCTCTCACTTTCTGTCCCAGAAGAGGCAGTGAGTTCTTTCCACATATATTAACTCTTTGAAATATATCAGACTTTTTAAAAACCTCAGCTTCAAGGTCCTTTTTTCCTGTTGCATTTATTAGTAAGGTTATTATGATAGAAAAGGAAATGCCAAACCCCTTGCAGGCAGGTAAAACACTGAGGATTCAGAGTCATGGGCCATCTTTGACAGAAGCATCTGACCTCAGCTTTGTGCCCACTACTGACAGTTCTTTAAACATTTGCCCTGTTTATGGGTCACATGGGAAGTTTTCCATGCCAAGGAATCACAGTGACACACACCAATACCTGAAGGAAAATAACGTCAGTGTTGAAAACAGGAATTTAGTATAACAAACAGCACAGAATATTGTGACTTTTAAAGTAAGACCATCATGAAGAAAATAATGTGTTCCCCAGGAGCTCCTTAATGCCAGCTGTGGCATTAAAGATAGTTGTTCACTGTCATGTGCAAACTGAACTTTTCCATAGGTCAGACTCTTCTCTGTGGTGCCCAGTGACAGAAAAAAGGGCAATGGGCACAAATTGAAACACAGGAAGATCTGTCTGGCTATGGGGAAAATCTCCTTTACTGTGAGGCTCACAGAGCTCTGCCTTAGGCTGCCACAGAGGCTGTGGAGTCTCCTTCTTGGGATACTGAAAACCCACCTGGACGTGACCCTGTGCAAGCTGCTCTGGGTGCACCTGCTTTAGCAGGGCTTTGGGCTGGGTGGTCTCCACGGGTCCCTTCCAACCCCAGCTGTTCTGTGATGCTGTGAAAATCGTTTACATTTCTACAAAAATATTGTCATTGTCTCTAAAGATCGTCTGTATTCCACCTTCTTGTACAGTTTTGTCGTTTATATCACAACATAATCCTACTATATCAAATACTAAAAGAAATTCAGCGGCTCCAAATTAAGATTGAAGTAAAATTTGGAATAATTTGTACCAAAACTTTTTTGTTTTTCTTTGTAACAATTGAATTAATGTTCATTTTTAACAGTGCGGTTTGTCAACAGCTTAACTCTCAGACTGTAAAAATAAAGAAATACAAATACATTGTGGTTTCAATGATTTAAGGAAATACTGAGTAAGTCTCCTTTTTTTTTTGAAAACATTGATAAAATAGTTTCAATAAAATATCAAGTTATATCTCTTTGACTTATATCTGACAGATAAAAGGTGTAAACTTTAATATCTTCTTCAGGCCATATCCAGCTTATTATTTTCTTAAAACATTAATATACGCTACAGTATTTTTTTTTATGATGGCTTCATAGACAAAGAGAGGTTTAATTTTACCTGTGACCCGGAAAGTGACAAAACATCCATTACCTGGAGACAGAAACTGAGCCAATGTTTGAATGTATTTGATTTTTTTAATGTGCTACATGTGTCCCCATAGGTTTCTGGTACGAAATTAAGGCATAGATGGGGAATCTACTTACCTGGATATTGTCCAATAGCTGCTCTTCCAGTTGAACTAGTTTGATGATTAGTTGACTAAAGTCATCCAGCAAAATCTCACTGTTTTTGATTCCTATTGCCTTGAACCTGTGGAAAATAAAAAGGAATTATCTCTAATATCACGCTGAGATTGCACATAAATGTCTTCTAGGGATCTTTGCATTTTTATTCCATTTATACTAATACAAACAGAACAAAAAATCTGATATTATTTTATTGTGGCAGAATTTTCTTTGACACCAGTTACAAACTGTCCTCATCTTTAGGTCTTGAGAATAACTCACACAGGAAATCAATGTAGAGTCTGATTTATGTATGGTGTGGTGGTCTCTTTTGAAGCTTACCAAGTTACCAGATTGATCAACAGCATGAAGGACACTGAGGAGAGGCCTCTGGAAAAGCTCTACGTGGTTTATGTGTCTCAGAAATCGAAAAACCTGGTACAGTACTGGACTGGAAGGGAATCTGTAACTCACAATCCATAGGGTGGAGTCTGCATTGCCCAGCCTTAGCCATAGGAATTTAGGCATGCAGTTTAAGATCCTCATCCAGGCTCCTTTGATGAGGAACAGTTACTACCAGGAGCTACTAATCAAAACCTATGATGTCCAGGATAATTAGGACAAATTACTCTCTAGAGAGGTCTATTTCTCTGCACAAGCATTAGAGGGAGTGTAAAGACTAGCTTAGACTAGATGCTTAAATTCTGGAAACATTATCTTGTGTCAGATGAATCCTAATGTAAATCTAAAATGGAAAAAAAAAAAGAAAAACAGCAAAACAAAACAAAAAACTCCATCCCCCCCAAAAAAAACCTACAAAACCCAGCCAACCAACAAACCAATCAACAAAACCAAAACCCTAAAACAACAACAAAAATAAACAAAAAAAACCCACATAAAAACCTAGAGTTTGAATATATTGGACACATCAATATTCCTTAAACAATTTCTTTGATTTTAGACTAGATGACTACAAAAGATATTCTTTCAGAATTAATAGAATATAGGGTGAATTTGACTTTACTGCAATGAAAAGAATAGTACAACTGTTAACCTAGCTTCAGTCATTCATCACCAGAAAATTCATCTGATTTTAAAGGGGAATGGTGTACACTGAGTTAGAAAAGCCAATGAATATAAGATCAGTTAGTGTAAGTAAGGGTTATTAGCTGTTGATGAAGGCATATCCCTTTGTACCTCCTAAAGACAAAAAGATGTTCTGGGTATCTAAGCTGAATATTGATTGAATTGGTAATTACTTATAGATATTTTTATTATTAAGTTGTGGGTAGGGGATGGAGAAATGCAAACATGCTCTTCCTACCAAAAGAAATGCCCCAAACCACAGCCACAAAACCCAGAGAGCTTCAGGAAGTCTGCGTCTGACCTCTCAGGATCAATTTAAAAGCGTGTAATAAGTTAAGTAATTGGGCATTCTTTCCTATCCTACAGCAAAACGCCTCTCGATGCAATTAAATGGCTCAAGATTCAAAAACCCAGACCTACCAGTCTCTTCAGCCTGTGGCAGCCAGTCATGTGTGAGAAAGGTCAGTCATGTAAAAGAAATTAAATGAGTTCTGCAAGGATTTAACTGGAATTGATGCAAAGCTCTCCAAACAAGAAAGGTGATGAAAAGTTCAATCAAAGTCAGATGCAAGAAAAGATGCTCATTAATACCCACACCACCCAGTCACAAACACCCTGCTCATCTGTATGGCAGGATTGTGTAACTAATGATGTGATCAAAAATGCTATTCATGAGAGAACAATGTGCTCCATCCCACCCCAGCACTCTGTATTCCCTATCCAGCCAGTACTCCTAGAAACAATACAAAAATTTTCATATTTGCAAGAGGATTTTATAAAAGTAAGAAATGCATTTATATGAAGTCATATAAAGAGTTTGTTACACACCAAATAAAATACATTTACTATTAATTCAGTGTTCAAAATAAAACAAAACATACTTGAGGACCTTTCTGAGACTTTGTTAACATCAAAGGAAACTTTTAGAATTAAAAAGGCGTTTTAATACTAAGAATATTAATGATCACTCACTGATTTGAAAAGACATTTCAATAGCATTGTATTGTTGTATAGCAAAGATATGTACTGAGTACAATAAAGCTTCACACTTGAAGTTCTCAGAAGTGCAGATAGCCAAGTTTGTTCACCTAATTACAAGGGAGATGTCTTTTAGCAGATTTTAAGAAATTTAGGAGTAAAAATCTAGGAGTTCTTCCTATACTGCTTTAATAAGTTTAAAAAATATTAATTTCTGGTTTAATAACCTATTAAACAACTAGGCTGATTTATGTTTACTATTCTTTGCTCTGCATTTTTTCATTTGCAGCCACAGCTAGCTGAATCAGAACACACAGAGGGAGAAGTTTTCAAAAGCAAAGAAGGCAGGTCACACTGGCTGGTGTGTAACTTGCTAGCATGAAGTATTTAATGTCAACATCATTAATCAAGGTACCTACACAGCTCTGGTAGCTGAAGGATAGACACCCATAGGAACAGTTCAGATGACACTGTGCAGAGCACTAAGGGGATGAGTAGTTAAGTCTTCACCTCCCAGTGCAGCTGAAGAGATGAAGAGAGATCACCCAGAGCTGCAAGAGAGGCTGGTGACCCCAGACTGACAATCTACACTATGCCCACCACATTGCTGGAGACACATGCTCCTACTCACCAAGATCCTCAGCTTGGGAAATGCTGGTTTACCCAGTGAAGGGCTGACTCTCTGTTATGGACATACACAACAACGAAAAATCCAACAAAATCCCACAAGACCATACAGAATTCTCACATCAATTTTGGTGTTGTATTAAATTCAATACAGTTTTATGCCATGAAGGGTAAGATCAAAAGCACTTCCCAGGATCCAAAATGACTGGAGAAGTCTAGAGCCGATACTGTTATTTTGTAGAGGATAATGACTTTCCAAAGACTGAGGGACCTGAGAAGATAGCAACATTCTTCTTGTGTGGTGCTTAATGTAACACATTGAATTCTTCTTTTTTTTCCACCCTCATTTTTACCCCTTTTACCCACCTGTACAGAGATGGTTTAATGAAATACTTCTCTCTCCCTGTGTGAAACAATGACACAAAAGAAACAGCCTCTGAAGAATCAGATGGGAAATTATTCACAAACAGAACTACAAATGTTCCTATTGACCTGGGTATGAACACAGAGGTCAGGAACAACTCCTCATGTCCAAGTGTCACAGACATGAAGCTGAGCACAGAACCCATCTCTGGAGGGCTTCATTTGTTTAGATGATGCTGAAGTAAGAGAAAAAAATAACCTAGTTATTTATTTCAGTAGATTTATTTCTTCTTCTGCATTTTCTTTGTTATTATTGTTACTTTCTTTAAGGTTCTTCTTGATTTCCTCTCAACATCTTTACCTACATCTTGATTGGAAGACAAGAACATGTAATTATTTGATCACTTTTCATTTTGGCTGATTGAATGAAAAAGGAAGTCTTTGCTTGGGCCAAAAGTTATTACAATGCATAATTAATTGTCCAATATCATCATAATCAACAACTTTCCGGTTTCAGCTTCTTTGCATCTACCAAGGGAAAGGCAGCATTAAATAAAGGTATTTAATCAACTGTGCATGATTTGCCAGAAATGGATTTATGTGAGGGAGCATTCAACCAGTTATTAGGAAAGGTGCTGAAGTGAAACCTTCCTCCTGCAGTGGATCACGCTGGTTTGCAGGGAATGAACTTAAGTCTTACTGAACAAAACATTCCAGTCACAACTTCCATCTCCATCTGCTTAATGAATTGAAGTGTCAAGAAAATTTGAAGAGGCAGCCCAGGAAAACAGAAATGTAATTTAATGCAACAGAAATCATTTGCTGGCCAAATGTACAGTATTGATGGGATTCCAGACAAAGCATTTAGATTATGGCCATTGTTACAGGAAAAGGCATTTAAGTTGTCCGGCGAGTCATGTTTAAAAGAAGATTTTCTAGAAGAAATCACAGGAAACCAAACTTTTCACAGGCTTCTAGATGACCTAATTGGCAAAGCAGTAAATCTAATTACTTTCAGAAATGGAACTTAAAGGCATCTCTGCATCCTTAATGCAGTCAGGAAAACACATTCTGCTTTTCTCAAAAATCACCTAAAATCTGAGGCTATCTGATAAAGTTGCACAAGCTGGTTAAGCTCTTCTATCAGTTCCTGTTATTTGTCTCATTGTCTCTGTAGTTTTGGATGCAATAACTCAGTTTGCTGCATCTGGAATATCCCCAGACACCATTAAGTGGACACCCACTCTGTTTTCCTCTTCTCGATTTCCCTGATGCAGATAATATTTTATATGCAACACACACAAGCCAGCCAGTGATGTAGCTTCTCTCTTTTTCTCCTCTTTCCCTCTTCAGAGCACTACTTAGTATGTGTTAATTTCTTGTCTTTTACCTGTTAATTAATTGAATTTTGCCCCACTCCCAGTACAGTGTTCAGCTGCAGGAATGCAGAAAGGAAAAGATGTGTCTCCAAAAGAAAATCCGAGGGAAATGGGTTATGTACACGATCACTCAGCATATCCCCTGGCACAGCTCTGGCCTGTGGCAACAAACCTGCTCTCCCAAAGCCCTGACCTGCTTCTCAGGGCAGCACCAGCCAACACAACACAAAACTGCACAAGCTGCATGTTTGGTACAAGAATGCATGGACAAGACTGTGTGCTTTAGATAGAAGGAGTTTCCCTCTGGGAATAAAGACTATGCCACACCATTTGCCCTCTGTGCCAAAGACTGCTTTTGTTTACTAACACAAATGGAAAGAAATAGCAATTTGTAAGGACCTTTGAAATACAACCATAAATAGTGTGATGTGGTGTGTCTGTGAAAATGATATTTTCACTAATTATCACGTGCTGCAATCTCTCCCTTTCTTCCTTTACGTCCTTCATCAATACAAAGATAAGCAAATTTATTCATATCCTTGATTGCCAGGGATGGAATTCTGTACCTAAATGTGCACAAAATAGTGCAACATGTAGGCACAAGTGATACTTTTCCACAAAAGACAAGGCCTCTGAGATGAAGAATTTGTGGAGAGAGAAGAAAAAAGGACAATGAAAAAGATGCTGGAGACTAACACAGTTCGGGTTCTTTCATGATAACGTAATTTAAATATGCAGCTGCAGTTCGAATAGAGTGTACTCTTTTCTGGGTGAAAAACTGGCTGGATGTCCAGGCCCAGAAAGTTCTGGTGAATCACAGAATCACAGAATATATTGAGCTGGTGGCCAGTCAAAAGTGGCGTTCCCCAGGACTCAGCCTTGGGGGCAGTTCTGTTTAATATCTTCACCAGTGATCCGGATGAGGGGATTGAGGGCACACTCAGAAAGTTTGAAGACAAAGCCAAGTTGGGTGGGAGTGAAATGTAAAGGGATGTCAAGCACTGGCACTGGTTGCCCAGGGAGGTGCCTGATCACCATCCCTGGAGGTCGTATAGAATCGTATTTAAAAATGTGTAGATGTGGTACTTTGGAACTGGACTTAGATTGACAGTTGGACTTGATGATCTTATGGGTCTTTTCCAACATAAATGCTTCTGTGATTCCAGGTGATCACTCTAGGTCTCTACCAAATAAAATATTCTATTATTCTAGTCTAGTCTATTCTAGTGTAAATATGGGCATTTGGATTTAATAATAGGGTAATTTGAGGAGCATCTGGAAGTGTGTCATTAGTTTAGAAGGTACTCAGAAAGCCTTCAAACCTTCACACTCAGTAGAGAGAGTACTGGGATCTTTACCCCATGGGTGTACCTGCATATCGTGACCTTTCTATTTTCATCTGGTAATTTCATTGGCCCTGCTTTCTTACGTCTAAGGCCTCTTGGCCTCTGTAAAACTTACGGATTTTTTCCCGAACTTGGACCTTCAACTCAAAAGACTGAGGTAATTTTCTGTGTGCATCCGTGGCTGTACTTTTGTAGAAGCAGTGACACTGAAATCTCGTGGCTGCTTCAGTCCATAGTGTGCCAGGTTAGCTGAGGTCTGAATCTACCACGTTTTCCCTCAATCTCCATAACACCTTCCTTACTTCAAACTGGGACCGCAGTTAAGCAACATTTGCATGAATTTCCAGTGCAAGCAGAACATAAGCAACTGAATTAACAGCAAAACCACATAATTATGTCCCTAAAATTATAAGCATGCCTTAATGCTGCTCTAGCTGAAGACAGTCTGGAGCTCAGACCTCAGCCTCTGTCTCTGCCATTCAGTCTGTCTACTCCAGTTTACTCACTTATAAGACAGAACCTTTGCCTATATGACAGACAGGCTTATTCAATTAATATTTTAAGCTTCCAGGGGATTCTTGGATGAAAATCATTATAATACAAAAATAGAAAAAATTCTTTTTATGTAATCCTTTGGTTTTCAAATGAACTCTGAAAGAACATTCTGTGTTCAGATAAAAGCTGAAAGAGTATAATTGTAAATGGCCAAAAAGCTCAGTATTCAGAACAATTTCTTTAGCATGATAATACCTAAAAAACTTCTGAAATCTTTCAGTTAACTCTTTCCCATAGACAATATCTGAAGCTACATGTAATGAGCAACATTATAATTCTGTGATGAACACAATTTAAATCCCAATAGTATAGTTCCTGTTCAGATATCTGGAGAAAGATTCAGAGGAGGTTTGTTTGTTTGATTGTTTGTTTGCGGTAAAATCCACTACAGCTGTCAGGATTTAAAAAACCACCTCTTCCCCACCTAATGCAAATTGTATTTTTATTAAAAAGTTTTCTGCTTTTTAGGATTGAATATAAAAGTAAAAAACCCCTGTATATAAATGGGTGGATTTACACAATAAGAATTACAAATTCTTCATAGATTCTGTTAAAGCTGTGTTCTTATTGGACTGGCAGTTGCAACACCAGGATTTCTGTTTGCAAGTAAAAGACATTTCCAATATGGTAATTTACCAGTATAGTCAAAGTGAAATCTTGGATTTGCTCTTGTTTTATCACAGAATATGACTCTGAGAGGGTCATCTTTCCTTACCTTCTCAGAAAAAGAAATTAATCTCTCAATGTCTCTGTTATCTATCTTTTATATCATACAGAGAAATGAAGGACTCTAACCTAATCTTCATTCTTATTTATGAAGTCAATACAATTTCCCAGTGGTGTACAGTAACTTAACAAGATCTTATGGATGTTTACATAAACTTCTGCAGGGTGGAAATTTTTTCCTTACTGTCATTTCATTCATTCCTTTAACATTCAGTGTTTCTGTAAAATTTCCCACCTCAAATCAGTAGGTTCTTGCACAAGTCTACTTCTTGTGCCAAGAGTGCCAGACAAAAAAAAAAAAATAAAAAAAACAACCCATACTTTTCACTGGGAAGGATGCACACTGGATGGAAAAACATTCAGAATATACATTGGCAATTCTAAGTGTTCAAGCCTCAAACTTCCACAATTTTATCTTCAATGTGTCACAACTCTAATAAAGGTAATTTAAACCTCTGACCGTAACACAGGATAATTTTTGATTGAACTAAATACACCTAACAATATTAGCAATGGCTGTATAAAATCACTCTTCTGACTGCTCCTGCTGAGGGTTCCTTCCTCTTTTGAAAAAATAAATTAATAATATTAGTCATCTTTTCCTTTTTCCTTCTTTATTTTCTTACCTGTTTGTTTTCTGGCAAACAACTTAATATAAGCAAAACCTGGCAAATAGCTAGGGCAGTGATTAACACAGGAATCATATTTAATACCACCACCTTAATGTCTAAGTGGAATTCACTGTCACATATATTTTCAGCTATCTCTACGGGATTAGCCAAAATAATCAGTACATACACAAGTTCCCAAGGAAGAAAGCTTGTAAAACACTGTGAGATTCATTAAATTCCTTTAAATTCCATTTTTGTGTTTTTTGTTGGGTTTTTTCGAGATTTTTTGTTTGTTTGTTTGTGGATGTTTTATAAAGGAATAGGAAAGCTTTCTGTCTTGTTTCGCTTCTATAATTTTTTGGAGTTTTGAGGCAAAAAAAAAGAAACTGCTTAAAAATTTACAGATAGCACTGGTATGGGGTGTCATCTTCCAGAATTACAATGTAGAAGAAATGGACATGTAGGACTTTCAAATTCCTGACAGTTGCTGCTTGATAGGAATGATGGCTCAAAGCTCCATTCTTGCTCCTCCATGTGATAGATCCCTGACATGGCTCAGATGACCCAACCCTTTAAAGTTACTCTTTATCCACATGATGGAAGCCTGGCACAGCTAGCACTGGTGGGGTTCTAGATGTCTAAAATGTATTTCAAACACTTAAAGGTTTGTTGCGATGACTGCCACTCCTTGCAAGAGAGCGTGTTCTCCCTTAACCCATTTTATAACTATTGGTAAAATTCCAGACCAGCACTGTTTAATGTGCCACCTGAATAATTGTTCTGTGTGCATGAACATCTGTTCTTAATGCTATGGTGTCATGAAGAAATACAAATTTAATCCAAATGAGGTCTGATCACATGATCACACATTTTTCAAATTAGTTAGTGTGTATGAATTGTGTTTATGTCAAGATAAAAACAGTTTGCTGACTCCCTATAATTATAGGTAGACATTAATAATTCATGAAACTCCTATTTTACAATATCATATCCAGATCACTGGAATGGGTTTAACTTATTTGCTTTCCCATGTCTATAAGGCAATGCTGGCACTATAGCTCTGTAGTTCAGGCTTCCTTTGAAGCCAAAGAAGAGGAATAAGTACCTGAAGGCCACAATTCATCTCATTTATTATGGATGTTTACTTTAGCATGAGGCTGACTGCACCAATCATGCTTGTTTCCCTTGACTATAGAGGAGAACCAAGACTCGGTTACATCTAGTTATCTATAAGGCTCATATATCTTTGGTCAATTGGATCCCACATCAACCTTATTATTGTGAGGTTTTTCTTCCCCACTACCACAGGTAAATCATTCCAGAGTGACGTGTAGTTAATTCAGTTATATCTGCATTGCCAGTAAAATAGGAAAACTTCAAAGCAATCTAAACCATTGAAAACACATCCATAGTCATAAGTTAACCAATGAAGGGCATTAATGGTTTGTGATTTATAGTGTTTTCTTTCTTCCCTGACCTCTGCTAGAAATGAAAACATTTTTTAATAATGAATAGAGACAATAGCAAAGCATCATATTAAGCACATAACATTTCCCAGTGACAAAGAAAGACAGAGGTTATGTTTTGTCACCTGGCTTACCTCTTCACTCTGCGTTATTGCAGTGTAACTGTTGGAATCTTGGTATCTTACTGAATATCTCCAGTCTCACTTACAGAAATATTGACATAAATAGTGATTCAAAAAGTCATTAGTAGGACTAGCAGTCAAACTGCTGTGACTTGCCAGCCTTCCATCTTTTGCAAGAACATCTTGGGCCACACTGTCAGAATCAGCATTCAATTTTGAGCAGGAGTGTATCTGGCAAAACTGCATCAAAAGATGTGACCAAAGAGATAAGCCTGAGTTTTACAGGTACTGTGTGTCCTGGATTGAAAATGTTGGCTTCCCAGCCAGGGAAGAGGACCAAGCACTGGTTTCGCTGGCATCCCCGACCCTAAGAGCCTGCTAGCTCACATCATGGATGATGTGGTGGGGTGAGCAGCTGCTGGCACACTGGGAATGTAGCAGATCTAGTTTCGTAGGACCCAAAGAAGTTTCAGTTTAATATGCTCTACAACTGAACTGTTGCCAAATGCATCAAGAATTGGCTGAAGGGAGAAATATTGCCCCCGATACCGCTAGAGGGATATGCACAGGTACTCAAGCACTAATTGTCCTGCTTCTTTCCACAAGGTCTCACGATGAGGATGCTGAAAGGATGCAGAACACAGCAATACTCTGCCCACCTGAACCACAATCAATACTCTGGTGAACCCTGACCAATTGGATGGCCTTGTGGAGGTCTGTAAGGGTTTATCCCATTAGATATATACAGAGATGTGCACAGGAATCTTTCTAACTGAAACATGCTGCTGAGATTTCGGATCTTTCCTTTACCTATATTAGGATAAATTCAGAATCTAATTTAAAAAAGAAAAAGCAGAAAATAACACCAAAGCAAGATACTATTCAATAATTTATCTACGTTAGAGGTCTGAGTAAAGCACAGTTTATGCCACTGTGGATTTTTTGTTAGTGCTTAAATGGGCTGCTGTAGTCAAGCAATTGCCAGGTAATGTCTTAATTCATTATGGACTGTAAGATAAAAGCTTATTTGATGGATGAATCAGAACAGTTTCTTAATTAAAAGAATATATAAAAAAGAAGAGTTGAACTGGAAGAGCTTTAACCTTTATGGAATTGGGCTTTTGTTACTTTTTCTACATTCGTGACTAATAAGCTCTTTCTTGAAAAGATGGGGTTTTTTAGAGATCAAAAACTGTATGTATGAAGAACTTTTGGTAGAAAAGGGGAACAAGGAAGACAGAGTATGCAAATGCATGATATGCATGCATACCATTAATAGTATTGGAATGGTTACTTAAGTACAGGAGGGATTGCTTAACTATATTTTTTAGAGATATCTAATTAATCAGTTGTTATAAATACACAAAAGTAATGGAAATTGCCTCAGAGCAAGCAGAAGTGCAATCTGAGGGCAGGACTAATAATTTAATGTGATTTAACATTAGCAGTGATTTTGGAATTCCATGCAATGATTTTAACATGATGTCAGATAACAGCAAATTACCCTGCTTTACAAAAAGCTCTTTGCCTTGTAGGAAGTAGAGGTGAGGGGAGAATTCAAGCAGTTCTTTGCTAAATGTCATTTACTTGTCTCAGCCACCAAAACATGAGTGCTTATTTCCATTTTGAAGTTTACTGATTTTAACGATCAGAGGCTTGGTTTCATTATCTGCTTCACACTTTGGAGTTAAAGGATGCTGTGGAAGAGATACAGATGGCTAAACACGGATGACTAGAATTTAGGATATTCACTATGACCACTACCTGCTGCTGCAGACCAGCTCAGGTCACCTAGAGGCCTTACATCATACCTTCCCCAAGGATATTGTGGATTATAAAACTTTTCCTATGCTCTAAGCTTAGATAACTGAAACAAACCCTTTCTTAGCTAGCTGAAGACCATCCTGTTCCTCAGAACCTTTCTGTGCTTCAACTTCCTATAACTTTAGCATTTATAATTAAAGCTTGCTTTTCACCAAGCCTGGCCATAAGCTGCTCTTCAGCTGAGTTCATACCTCTTGAAATCCCTGTGCATTTCCTACAAAGAAAATTCTGCTCTGAACTGTAATGACCAGCTTATAGAAGAAATATCATTTAAATTTCAACAAAGGCAGGAATTAAACCAGTTCTTGTTTCATTTTTCTTGACTTCAGATCTAAAAGGTTAATTTCATCTTTGTGGAAGTGATGCTATGAGGTGGTGTATGACATGGGCTAAATCCATAGCAATAGATTAAACAGTGCCAAGAGATGGTCTTGGATATTGGTGCTTGATTGTTCTTACCATTACACTCTTCACACTGTCCATGGCATGACTGAAGGGTCTGCAAGCTGTGACTGTCTCAGACAGCTCACAGATATGGTTTGGAGGTAAGAATGTCCAATGACCACTCCCATAGAGTCTTAGAATCATAGAACAGTTTGGGTTGGAAGGAATCTAAAAGATCACCTCATTCCAGATGGGATATCCACCACTTCTTTGAATAACCTGTTCCAGTGCTTCACCACCCTCACAGTAAAGAATTTCTTCTCAGTATCTAATCTGAACCTACTCTCTGACAGTTTGAAGCCATTTCCCCTTGTCCTGTAACTCCATTGCTCTTGTAAAAAGTCCCTCTCCGTCTTTCTTGTAGGTTCCTTCAGGTACTGGAAGGCTACAATTAGTTCACCCCAAAGACTTCTCTTTTCCAGGCTGAACAATCACAATTCTCTCAACCTTTCCTCAAGGGAGAAAGCTTGCTCCATCCCTCTGATCAGCTTGGTGGCTTCCTCTGGACTCAGTACAAGGGGTAACTGCTCTTTCTGTGCTGGGGATCCCAGAGCTGGATGAAGTACTCCAGGTGAGGTCACATGAGAGCAGAGTACCGAGGCAGAATCAGGTCTCTCGTTTTAGACATTAAGAGAATCTAGCAGTAAAGAAATTGGCTTTCTTTCCTGTGGGTTTCAATGTCTGAGGCTGTTTCTAAGCCTGTTAAAACTACAAAAATAACACACTGAGACTCAGCTTTCTCTAACTCATATGGGCTTCTGAACCAAAAAAATTGTTGAGAGATCCTTCCAGAGCAGACACTGATGCTCAAATACATCCTTCACTGTTTCAGTACCCAGTCTGTGGCCTCAAACTAGAGCAGGTACAGGGCATGCCTGTGACAGAAAAGGACCAAACCAGCTCTGCTAATGTGTCCCAAGGCCAAGGTTGGTGAATGGCAGTAATCATCAGGGAACAGTGCTGTCTAGGCTGTGTGCACAATGTGCACAAAACCAAGTGGTCAAATGACTTTTGCTAATATGAGGATGAAAATTAGGCAGGGTTTTGTTTGTTTGTTTTTTAATATTTGCTCGGTGAAATCCCGGAACAATTTAAGACTGCCTAAGATGCTGTTACGCTGAGGGAACTGAAACTCAAAACATGGGAAAATCCTTGTTTTCAGTCATTATGGAACCACCTTTTGGACATTGATGGTGAGCCAGCAGGGGTTGTGAGTGCTGTTTCCAGCACAGCTACAGCAGCACAAGGCTCCTTCCGTGAGCATACCACCTCTTAGCAGCCAAAATTTGTTCCTGTGTAAAAACAGATTGTAACTTTCTGTGAGCAAAGAATCAGCATGTAGCAATTTACATTTTCATCAGCAAGGTGTTTCATCCTTTAACTTATGCAACATTGCTGTATTATAAATACAGGGCCTTGTTGTGTATAGATACCATTAGGCTGTGATACTGTTTAAAGAAGAAATGTTATCCTGTTTTTGAATTACAAAGCCATTCAGATTCCTTTTCAACTGATAAACTCGGTGTCATTTAATTTAGTAGTTACTTATGTTAGAGTAATAAAGAGATGTTGAGTATCCATAAGATGAATACCCTTTCATTATTTTTTACTGTTTCTGAGATTGTTTTACTTTTCTTTTTACATATGGAACACGATCAAAAGAATTAGCCAGAGAAATCAAAGTAGTTTTATTGGTTAATATTATTGCTATTTGTATTACAGAAACACATAAAGGAACAAAACATTGCTAAGAACACTGTAAAGGACTTGCAGTCTAAGTAGGCAAAATATACTCATCATGGTTCAATTTGAATAAAGGACAAGATACCGAGGCACAGAACTGAACCTTAATGGGAGTTGGTTTACAACCTTTCCTGCTTCAAGAGAGATTTAATCACCTCTCCTCTGTCAAAACAAAGGAAATGCCTCAAATTGTGTTTAGTAAGAAATATGTGAGCTCTCAGCACTCAATACAATCCTTACCCAAATGATTACTCATCAGCCAGCAATTCCTTAGATATTAATTTGTGTTTCTTCACTGATATCTGGTCTTTTGTAATGAATTAATGGACTGATCCCCTCTGCCTGCTGGTCTTTCGAAATAATCCTCAAGTATATGGCCAAGCTTAAGCCATGGTAACTAAATACATGATGCAAACAACAGCAAAGCCCATGCTGTATTTAACTTATTTTACATTAAATATACAAGAGCAAGAACTCTATCATGGCCCCATTGCACATAAAGGATTTTTCTATCTGCTTTGGCACTCTCAGATTCAAGGGCAGAGTCTGACCTTCCGGAGATGGGAAATGACACAGGGCACACACAGAATCAGTGTCAAAGCTAAACAGTGTCAAAGTTCAGACCTGTTAACCACCAGTCAAGTGCTTTAACCTTATGTCCCACTTACATCTTATATATCTGGCAAAGATGCAGTGTGTCAGCTGTAATAATAATAATCCTAAATATTTCAGTCACGCTTAACACTGCCAAACTGCTTCATAGCCTTCAGGCCATGACAGGATTTTTCCTGGGATTCATCCACTTTTTTCAGCCATGTAGACTATGACCAAAGCATAAATGCATGTGTACTCATGGTTATTTCTCCTGGATTTAGGGGTGGCCTTGGTTTCAGAGCACATGGCTTTGGATGTACCTTGAACCTTCAATCTACTTTTGCTAAAGTGTCTTATCATCCTTAATAGCTTTGTGCTCACTGCTCCTGAGAGGATAGGGATCTGTTTTTTTTTCTTTTAGATGAGAAACTGAACTGTAGAAAAAGACATTGCCAGATACCTAAAATTATTTGTGCTTTTCAGTCCTCACTTATTTCTGTAGGTGTCTATGTAAGTGTTAATTTAAGCGTACACCAATCCTTTGGCACCTGTCAAGAAATGAATATGTTTTTGCTAACTTTGTCTTACAGGAATGAAATCTGCAGCTAAACTTCCCTGTACAGCCAGTAGAGAGAGAGATACTCTTAAATTAATGGCTTATTTTCCCCTATTCTTACTGTTAAGATGAATTATCCAGAACAGGTTCCTAGACATGTTTCTATCTTTCCATTGACTACAGATATATTTTGCATAGCCAGTATATTAAATTAGATATCCGATTTTAAATGGTCAAAGTTGGTTCAGATGAATTCTACCCTTAGTTACCATTTAAAATATCTCTCAAAAAATTGCCACAGGCTGTAGGAGACAACTGAACACAGATGTCTCAGATCATGATCGTTTGTCTCAAAACACCAGACCATTCTTATTTTTGAGGAAAGGCTTGCTGAGACTGTTTGTCATGCTTAAAGCCAATATGATCATATACTTCACTGGAGGACTGCTGCTATGAATCATTAAGATATGGTGCAGCTTTTTCTTGGAAGGAACAACGATAATATTATGAATGTACTCATGAAACATTAGTGTTTTGGGGATGAAACTACAGCTGTAATTAAATAAATAATCCACTCTTTGATACTACTAAGTGACAGTTGATATTTCATTCCTAAAGTTGTGCTGCTAAAGACAAGGGCTTAGCAGTTGAGATTTTGTGATTTCCTTTTTTTCTTTAACATTCACTCAGAAGAAAGGGCAAGGGCAAGGACAAAGGTAGGAAAAAAGAAGGGAAGGGAAGGGAAGGAAAGGGAAGGGAAGGGAAGGGAATATGTAAATGACATGAAAAATTATTCATTATTTGCAAAAAGAAATATAAGAAACACCTTTAACTATTGACTGGTCATGGAGGTGGGGCAGGATTAATTCTCCCATATATTGTGAGACCCTCTTGTGAGACATTCAGAACATCATTATTTATCCTTAATCAGAAATACCTTTTCATTTCTTTCCATATATTTTTATATTGACCAATGTTAAGCACACACTGCTGTCATTTATGGTGTGTGCAAGAACAAAAAATTGGTGAATGGTGATAGGAAAGCATGAACTTACAACCAGCTCTAAGAGTCCAGAAATGAGTATTCAGATCTTATTTTCTTGTCCCTTCCTGCCACTGTTTCCTTCAAAAATATCATAAGACATGTTTAATGTTAATATTATATATTAATTATAATGTGTTATATTAATATAATAATGTTAATGTTATGTTAATAATGTTAATATTAATGTTAGTACTTATTCATCTACTTATCTTTTAATATTTTGTTTATTTTTAACAGCCTCTTTCCTCCACCTTGCCAACACCAAGAACTGACATTCTGAACTTCATGAAGACGAGGATATTCCCTATCATTATAATCCATGCAGTGCTGATTGGGAAGAGGAGGGAATAAGAATGCCCTTACTCTTCACTACATCGGATTCAACAGAGAGTGTAGCGTATTTCCCAACGGGAAAAGCACTGAAGGAGCTCTGATTCACCCTGTTGCTACAAAAAGATGTGACACATCTTCCCTGTCTACAGAAAATTGCTCTCTGTTTTAGATAACTGTTTACATATTTTCTTCCTTTGCCACTGTGGGGTCTAGATGTTTACCACAAGACAAATATTAAATTAAATTACTGGTGAGGGCTTGAAAGGCATCCAAAACATTCCTGTATATGAGGGCAATGTCCTCAAAGTTAATGGAGATCCATCTGGGAATTTTTGCTTTAGAATATAATTTACCTGCCTTAAGTGTCTAAAAATAGATATCTAATATAAGTTAATCATTTATCTATAGTCAAAAGAGAGAAATACTTACTTCTGAGGAATGAGTCATCCTGTCCTAGGACAGATAAATCATTCTTTATATGTGCTGCTTTTTTCTTCATTGAATATAATGAGATCCTAGAAATATATATTAGGTTATATCTTTAACTCACACATAATCAAAACTAAAGGAAATTAATCCTGCATGAGATCAGATGGGGCTAAAAGATCCTAAGCTATCTTTAGTTCTACAGGTTGGGTAGGACAATTCCCTTGTCTTTCACTTCATTAAATATGTAAGAATTTAATCTCCAGATACCAACTCATTTATAGCTGGACTGTGACAAACTTGAGCCACTGTGGAACTGAGAGCTGGGCAGCTTCTTGAGTACCCTTTCTAGGTAGAAAAACTTCTAGTCTCTCCAGTCTTTTGAGGTGAAAGAGATGTATTTTTAATCTGCAGCAACAATAGCAAGAAGAGATCATGAAATAATTTTTAGAGAATACTTGATCTTCATGGAGTTGGAGAGTTTGTGCACCAGTATGAAAATTTTCTTCTAGGGGTAATAGATTTGAAGCATAAACATTTGAAATCCCTCCAAAACTACTGGCATTTGAATGAGTAATAGCTTGTTTCTTTCACTACATTTCATGCTAAATTTCCTGAAATTATTGGAGTCATCACTAGCCCTAAAGACAGAAGGCCAAGTTTACATGGAGAAAAAAAAGGCTTGCTATTTCCATGTTCCTCATTTGTGTAAAATGGTGTAGTAAAAGACATTATCACTATCTAAGGGCCTCACCTCCGTCATAGAATTCAAACTCATTACTAATGGTTCCTACTGAGAGCAGCATTTAAAGCCCACTGGGTCCAAAGCAAGGACTTTCAGGAATTACACAAGTAATCTTTGCATTTCATGTGCTGCTTCTGTGCTGCAGGAGGTTTTCAGTCAAAATGACTTGTCAGAAAATCCCCAAACTTTTCCCATGTCTGAATGCTGAACTCCTAACGCAATGAAATCCTCAGTCAGGTTACGTAGCCAGGCAGGACACAAGGGAGTAACATATCAAAAGAGGTGATTCTCTTCAGCTGCAAGCCAACCTGAAACAAAATGCAGAAGTCAGAGCTGGGGTAAAATATCTAGCACCATGCAGAAGATCTGCTTCAACTTCTGATACAAGTTGTCCCCTGGAGGAGAAGGAAAAAAAAAAAGTGATGAAAAACTGCAGTGGAAGGTTAGAATGTGTGTGGATGCTGAAATCTTTTGGGCTTTCCCATGGGCTGGTCATCACCTTCTCCTTGTGTGCCTAAAGAACTCTTCTCTGTGTTTAGACATGAAGGTGCCTCTAGAGTGCCTTGCTGTTTTCAGTGGGAGGTGAAATACGTGGGAAGGAGTCATTTGAGAGCTCAGAGCTGAGCAGATGGTTTAGGCACCTAAACAGCCATGTGAGGCGTTTTTGAGTATCCACGTGTTTTTCCCATTATTTTTCACTAGCAATTAGATAATCCAGCCAACAAGTATTTCATCTGAGCTAACCACAGCATCTAGCACCCATTCCTTGCTATGCTTCTGCTAATAAGGATTAGTACTCATCAGTCAAGGATTGCAGCATTCTCAGTGTGCAGAAGGAGAAACAGAGATCTGCCTGACTGCTCACGCATGCCCAGAAAGACAAACAGGCATATATTTCCCATACTTATGACTTCTGAGCCCCTGCTCTTGACATAGGCAGTGTGGCATGCTGTGAAGAGATAACTTGATTTAATGATTTATTATAAAAGACTAATGTGAGAGTCTTACTGTGAAGACAGAGAGGTGCTCTAAAAATCATATATTTTCTGTAATACTTTGCCTAGTTAAAACTTTGGGATTTGCATTTTCAACATGTTTAAGTGGGACCCTAATTCACTTCCATAGTGTTTCAGGCTCTTAGAAGCCACTGATGAACTTCAAGGTTTTATTTTCTATGTTTCTGTTTGTAGCTGCATTTTACCTATTTGAGAAATATTTTTTTTAGCTCCCAACTTTTCGTCTAAAACTCCAGAGATGCTCTTCCCTCTGGGTAGGTTGAGGGAAGGTTGTACTGAGGCTTTTTCAGGACAGAGGGTGCATAAATCTGAACAGAATGTCTTGGAACTGCCTGAGGTACCTGTCAGTGTGTTCTTGCAAAGGAGGGTCTAATTATTGATGTCAGTTGGTCTCTGGAAAGGTTTGTGTGTGGTCCATGAAGCAAGGAGGAGGGAGCTGAATCTGGACCAAACACAGCAGATGATTCCTTTTATGCTTTCATATGGCAGGGCTTGGCAGCACTGTTAAAACTGAGAGACTGACAGTGGTTCCATTATAAAAGCCCATTTGCTCAGGGATTCCTCTTGTTAAGTCTTTTAATTTGCCTCACATTCGTATCTGGCACTTGGTAATCCCCATCCTCTTTTTCCTTCCCCTCCTGAGGTGATTTTTATAATTTAATTTAAATTTGCTTGACTGCTTTATCAAGGGAGGCCATTATATCGTCACGCCAGCAGCTGACATGGCGAGGCTGTGTTGCAATGCACCTCCACTCTCTGTTGTCTGTACCTTCTTAAATTCACAGTTCTCTGACGTGAAAGACTTGCTTTTGCACCAAAGTGCTTCTTGGTGACTTTCTGTGGAAGAATTTTTGCTCCTCCATAACTCAACTCTTTCCTTCCCAGCTTGTGCTGTCGGTGGACACCAACAGTGCATCACCAAAAAAACATCCATTATGGAAAAGGAGAAACTATTTAGGAAGTATTTGAGTTCAATAAATTTTTTAAATTCTATTAAATTTCTATAATTCACTAGATAGAAGAGGCTGGAAATAGAAGATGACTTAAACCAGCTCTGCTGCTGAAGAAAATATATGTTGACCTGCCCCTTAAGCATTTTGTGTATGGGAGAGTTTTAAGGACAACCCTGAGTCTGTTGTTAATATCTGCTTGAGGACATTTATTCATGTTATCCAGATCAAGTTGTGAAATTGGAAGACAGTAATTGAAAAACAAATGTTCGAATGTTTAATTGAGTACTTAAAAATAACACCTCAGCCTTAGAAATAAATTTTCTGGGGGAAAGAGGAAGAGAAAAACATCGTTTCCAATTAAAGATAGGAGCTGAAAATCTAAAGATACCCAAACCTGGAAAATTGAATTAAAAATTAAAAGGTAGAAGATTATAATTAAATTTCGTATATAAAAAAAAGCCCTCCTATGCAGCACTATATTTTTAATTGCTTGAACTGACCTTTAAGAAAATACTTGAGACTTCATAACATAACATTTAAAAGTCTGAGTTAAATCTGTGGGATCCAGAGCAATCCTCCACACGATTAAGAGAACAGCCCAAAGACACTTCCCTCTGCCAATACACCAATGGCCATGCTAAACATTCATGCCACTTTGCATCAATTCTGACACCGCTGGTAGACACCCCAAAGTGAATTAAGGACAAGGTAGCAAGTTTAACTTGAAATTCGTTTGCTTTTGTCAGTTCACATCAGATCCTTAATGTCATCTTCACAGAGATTTCATGTTTAATATTAATAATCTCTGGAACCTCATGCTAATGTATTCTGTGAGCTTCGTTGATAATTTAAGACCATTTCAGATTCCAAAAAAAAACCAAACTCAAGGCTTGTTTATAAATGTAAGTATAAGGTTTGTTGAAGTTGTCATTAGAACCTTATGTGGGTTTATCATCCCTGCATTATTGACATCAACATTTCATTTGAGGAAGGAGCTGAAACTAGAGTAGGAACTGCATTTGCTAAAAAATGAAATTACTTCTGATCTCCTGAGGCTCAGGATGGTCAGTTAGGAAATTGCAATAGTGGCTTCCTCTTTCCATTCGTTACAGTTTTACCATGGACTTTTGCATGGAATTTGTAACTCCGACTGTTTATACCTTTGTGGGGTTTTTTCGTTCAGATTGGGAAAGACAGAGACATCTTTAATATCTAGGAAGTGATTAGCTTACTCAAGCATTACTCTAAAAGTTACTGCCTGTCAGCTGTGGCTTAAAGCTCACACATTTATTTCCTATTAGTAAGTCTTTGTGGCAAAGGAACTGTTTTAAAACACTTTCATGTTTCTAATTGTAGTCTGCCCAGAGAAGGAGCATTTGGACAGGGATTTCTAAGGTCTTTATAAATTAGTAACCTCCAGAGAACCAAGCATGCACATGTACACACATGTATGTGTGTGCTGCATACGTTCATAGTCTGTGTGTGTGTGTGTGTGTGTGTGTGAACAAATACACACACCCAGCTTTAACCATAAGGCCTGCATCCCTTTAGCAAGAATTATAAGAAATCTACACATGGTAAATCCTACTATTAGCACCCAATAATAGCAATTTGCAATAAATTGTCCAGTCTCAGATTAAATGAATAAGTCTTCATTTCTTAAGATTGAATTAAAATTCATTTAAATCTCTCAAGAGAAATTGGTGTTCTTGTTAAACACATTGTGAATCATTTATTGTAAGGGGGATTTGTTTCTTAATATTTTATTCTTTTTATCTCCCAGTTTACAAAAACTTCTTCATATGTGGCTGTTAATTTATCTGAATTTCAGCCAGTCCCAGAGAGAGAAAATTGAGCAGGAAAGGTAGTTGATACAAGAGAAACATAAGCTATAAGGGAAATAGGGAAATAAAGGAGTGACATGAACATAATTTGTCTCAACTGGGTGTTTCACACCTATTGTAAGTTACTCTGTCTCCTCGCTGACCAAAGCAATAAAAGAACACAAGCCAATGCACTTGCTTATCTCACTCCTGTCCAATTCCTCACGAGGTTGGGCTTTAAACTATTTTTTGCAGCTGATTTCTGTTGCCTCAATGAAAAATCTTGTCCTCGTTGTGTTTCTTCCAACAGGGATTGCACCTGAGGGACTCCAACATTTTCCCATATAACAAAATGACTTAATCTGATGTGTTTTTAATTAAACATGTCCAGTGATAAATTTGGAGCAGGCAAGGTCAGAGAGGCTCCCATCTGTTTTGCAGCTCTGTCCACAGTACAATATCCCAGTCAGGAAAATGCTTTCTTCCACCTGCTGTCAGTTCCTTTTTGTGTTACTCCCTTGATTGTGCTGCAAATCTGAGGGAGCTGCTGATCTCTGCTCCCTCGGGTCTGGGAAAAGGATTTTGACTCTTCATAGTTCTTCTGCTGTTGCTGGTGGATTGACTGATCAGGTCAAGGTATGATGATGACTTAGAGGAACCTGCCTAGCCCTGTCTCCCAAGCAGGGAGACTCAGATACTGATAACATGAGAAGATGGCAGCCTGGATTTCAACAGTGAGCAGTTGCTCAATTAATCTGTGCTCAGTACTCTGCTGTTATGATGCCATATCACAAAGACATTCAAGCTCCCTCTGCTAAAGGCAGAAATGCCTTTTCTGGAAAGGAATTTTTTGAGCATGTACTGATGGTCCAGATACTTTCCTAATTTACATTATGAACATTATTTGATGGGAGTCTGGGTCATAGAATCATAGTATAATTTAGGTTGGAAAAGCCCTCTAAGATCATTGTTTTGAGCCATTCACCCAGCAGTGCCAAGCCCACCACTAAACCACACTCCTAAGCACTGCACCCACAGTCTTTTAAATACCTCCAGAGATGGTGACTCAACCACTTCCTTGGGCCCTACTAGGACTTTCAATGATGATTAAGTGTCAAAATCCATGTCTGAAAATAAGGAGAATGGTAAAAATGTGTTTTATTAAGTGAGTTATAGGAGGTTTTTATTTTCCCCTGAGCATGAGGAAGAACTTCTTTACTGTGCAGGGAACCCAGCACCGGAACAAGTTGCCCTGAGAGGGTGTGGAGTCTCCGTCAGAAGATATTCAAGAACCGTCTGGATTCAGTCCTGTTCTATGTGGACCATATGACCCACTGGGGTCCGTTCCAGCCTTACCCTTTCTGGGATTCCTTGATTTTCTGATTCTGTATTTTTTGATAATCACTCCTTTGTCAGAGTGGCATCACACTGAAGAAACAAATCCATCAATCTCAATTAAAGCTTAGGAAAATGGATTGAAAAATACAGTCTGATGGCTGGGGTGGATTTTTATGAGGATCCTCTGAGGAACATCACACAATGAGAAGCATATCAACAATACTGATGATTTCAGTTATGCTCTTTCAGCTAAGTCTGTGAGTACAGAGGAGGAATCTAGGTGAGGTGAAAGAGTTGATGAAAACTAGAGATAAAAGAGACTCAGTAAGTGTCATCTGTACTCAAAGTAATTAACAGATGAGAGAAATTAATTAAGCATAAGTATATGAAGCTTTGAGAGTGGGATAATGAATAATAAAATCGTATGATTGAATTGGCATAAGGTTTCCTTTGAAGTAATATATATAGGCAAATATTAGAAGATTCCTACACTAGTAACCCAAGTTTAACCACTTCATATCACTTTATATCTCTTTGACACTTTCGTTTTTCTAAAATGTAAACCTATAATGAACAATTGTAAAGTGATGTGTGTAAAACTGCTGTCTTCTTTAAAGTAAAGGAAAGTGGTGATGATACTCATAAATATAGGAACCACAGAAAACTAGAAAGGGTGATTTCCTCCCATGTTATGATTTTTAATATTTGCATCCCTAAGATTCTGAACTCAGGCATTACTAGAGAGAATATAAGAAAACATCACAATACTACCAGATGGAAGAATTAGATTTGGTTTTTTAGTGGTTCTGAACCATCTTCTCTACAGGGACATGATTCCTACTCTATTCCAAGAAATATTCACAACTGAATCAGAACAGCTGATTTGACAATCTTTTATTTTTCTTCGTACCAGCCAAAGACTACTTATATTAAGACCATACCAGCATAAATATATTTAGGTCAAATTCAAGGCTTGTTCACTAACTCAAGGAGTTGTAACAAAACAGAGATACAAGTAAGTATTATGAGGTTTGAGAGAACTTATTTCACTTCATTTCTATTGTGTAAGCAGACAATGACTTTAAGTCAAGACCAAACGTGCTTATGTTACACTCAAAAAAGAGGCTGTTAAAAGGAGCAGACAGTAAATAGCCAGAGGGAAAGAAAGGATAGAGAGATCAAGAAGAATGTCAAACATCTACAGGGGAAGACTGTGAGTGGTGTATAGAAAAATAAGGAATAAGATAATTCAAATGGAAGAAAAAAAAATCTAAGCATGTGTGGAGATTCAGACTGGAAATGTTTTAAATTCAGAGGTGACAGAAGAACCTTTTGTTGGTAGATAATTTTAAAAATCCATGCGTACCTGTGTCTATGCATCCATGTGTATATTCATACTGTGTCTATGTGTACCTGTATATTTGGAACATTTAGATATTTATGCATGCATAACTGTGGTTTCAGTCCTGTTGTGGATCAGTGAGGTCATCCAGGGTCAACAGGATGTTGTAATATGTAATATGAGCAGTAGAAGTGACAGATTGTAGCAGGAGAATTAAAGGGTCCATTCACCTCTAAATAGCTTAGAAACAAAATAAGAATAGAAGGTGACAAAATGCTTTATTACTTTCCACATGATCTGGGTATTACCAAGCAGCCAACAGCCCAGAATCTGAGTGTTATTATTGAGAATAGACAACACTACACATAATGAAACTCTGACTGAACAGAGTGTATCATAGGAACACGTAGACATGTGTGATTGGGACAGTGATTGTCCCTTCTGAAGTCATAATTTACCATCTCCACGAGAAGAATTGCCTTAAGGGAAGAAAAGCAAAAACTGCACTGCAGAATGCTTGGTGGATAGCGTATCAGCAAGATACACACTCTTGTTTTACTGTTCATTAGTTCAGATTTTGGGTGGAGGAAGACTACGATTATCCCCCCACATGAAGATTTGGCCACAGACAGAGGGAAAGTGAGTGAAAAAAGGTTGATTTGATCATCTAGTGATAGAGGACCTATAGTGTTTTTTATGGTTCTACCCCAAATTTAATTGCACACGATATATAGAAGAGTTTCAGCAGGAGATGCCATGGGTTTTGGTACATCAGTGCAGGAAATTTAAATTAAAAGTGGCTAATAAGGAAAAATATTTAAACAACCTCTTTCACTTCTGCTTTTTTTAAAGGTTTCTTTGTTGGTTAAATGAAATGTGCTATTTTCTAAGCCTTCACACCCTACAGCTGAGTTCATAAAGCAATCACAACAAACTCCAGATTAATTGGTTTTCATGAAAGATGAGGAAGGTTTTTAAACTCCAATTAGCTCTCCCTAGTAGCAGGATACTGGCCCTCAGCAGAGGATAATGCAAATATTAGGATCAGCTTGTGCAGCTAAACCTACCATTACCATGACTAACACTTCAGGATATTTTGATGAAATCCAGGTGTCTTTAGACAGAACTTGAACTCTTTAAAAGTTTTTATCTGATACAGATTGTGAAATATGGAGTGATGATCTAGAAGGAATATTATTGAAAAAAATACTGAGAGACAGGAAATCTAGTAGGTCTTTATATCATGTTTCTCTCCTTCTTAAGCAAAAGCATTATGAAAATTTGTCTCACTGCCTAGCACCTATTAAACATGAATGTAAAAGAATAAAGGCAGACACACAGAAAATCATCACATGAAAAAAATTCTTATGAGCAGCATCAGCTGTAAATGCACTATGTAGTCTCTTCTGTTAGGACCATCTAAGTCATATTTTTTTAGGTCATACAATTATTTTTCAGTCTGTCTCGTTTCAGAGTGATTTACAACACTCAGGACAGGTAGATTACTTGGTATCACAAGGAAGCCTTCTGCTAAAACAGGTCTCTCTCTCTTTCCATTCCAGAGGAGGGTGATACACTTCATTTGAGGTTCCTTTATTAACTCTTACAGGTTAAGTATCTTTTAACTCCTAAGTTGTCAGCCCCAAGCAGCACTGATATGAGAATCCAGAAATGTGGTGTTCTGAAGGGAAGACACACAAGAAGTTCCTCAGTTAAATTATGGTATTCTCACCTTCTGGATCACTTGAAACTACCTCATGAAAAGCATCTCGAGCAGTAACTATCTTGTAAAACCAAGGCATCAAGAGCTGAGTGTCACTGCCAGAGCTCAATCCGCTGCAACTCGCTAACGTATTTTGTGAGCTATTGCCTAAACACTCGGGGATTTAGTCATAACCCTTGTCTGAGGGTGGAAAGGAGAGCATCACTGAACATTTGATCAAGCTAATCTTCCCACTGGCTAGAAAGATTTACTAAAAATAGAACTATAAAGCAGAGGAGGAAGGTGCTGTTTAATCAGTATGTTTGCTGTCATTCTTACTGTATTACACAACTGATATTCTTTAGGCTAGTGCTCTAAATTCTGCACAAATAGGTCACCAAAAAGTGCTGAGATAGTGTTTTGGTCTGCAACAGCTTCAAAGAATGCTGCTAATAAAAAAATAATAACGCAGAGTAACTAATGCAAATCATATATTTATATTTCATTTGCAAGATACACACACACACAACACCCACCATGTCTTTGACAAATTAAAAGTAAAATCACAAAAAGTGTTGATCTAAACTAATCCTTCATCCCAATAATAGATACTCAACCAAAGATGAAATCAAAACTTAATGAATATAGATGATTCAGCTGATGACAGAGGAGCCTGCATCGAGGATTTATTTCATGGGTTGCTGAATAGACTCCCTGCCAACTCAAGGAACCACATCATCTATTCATACTCATAAATTCTTCAAGCTCCACATAAAATTAATTAGACCCTCCCTTTCCCATAGTTCCCACAGAAATTCTATTCCAAATCTCTTTTCAGGTTATTGGAACCTACCTTTACTTTCCAACCTAAAATAATTCACAGCCAGCTTATTATAACCTTTATCCACTACCACAACTCATCTGGCATCCTCTGCATTAATGCACTTTTCTACCAATCAGTTAAAAAAACAGATTAAGCTTCTTTAGCGTTAATTAGAGGAATGCTCTCCTCCACTGCAAGAACCATGATATGTCAAGCTGGTACTATGCCATCCTGTCTTAATTGTGAGGTGTCTTTTTGATCTCCAGATGGCATTTTTAACAGTGATATTCACAACCATCAGACGGAGATTTAAAACAGGAGCGTAACTTTAGTTCTCACATTTGTCCTTTGCTTCATTCTAACTCTCCTTAAATTAAAGACAGCACATAGGGAATGGAAAAAAAGCTCTGGACTTGACAAGCATAAATGTTTGTCATGGATTTTTTTTTTTGTTACCTATCGGAGGAGGAAGGTACATGGGCTTTTGGTCTCTGACTCTTATAGGTTTGATTTTATATTCTTTTATCAGATGGAAACATGAAACCAAATTTTAAGAGAAAAAAATCTGTCCTCTGACATGGGCAGATCAGAAGAGATACTGTGAGCTGGACCGAAATGTATGGAGATATATTCAGGAAAGTAAGGGTCCATCATTCCCATACTTACTGACCCAATTTGTTAATTGTGGTTACTGAAATATATCTATATCACATATGGTGTTTTCTGTGTTTTTACTGGGAGAAAAGAGGCACCTAGGATTTTTCCCCATCTTGAATTTTATTAAATGGAGAATGTCTTAACCATCTTGATTACAATGAGATTTCTGCATTTGCAGAGGGAGAAGTGGAAAGCAGTAAGAGTGCACTCAACCTTTGAGCTGGTCCTCATGCTGCCAGCAGTGCGAAGGCAGCACTGAGGGTGAGCAAGCCTAAGGGATAAAAGACAGCCAGATATTCAGGGTATATTTAGTGTCTATCTGTTGTATATTGATTATTCTTTTGGAATACCTCCTAGAAGACTTGCAGAAGCGAGAGATAAATTACTGTTTAATTTAGTCTCTTCTCAGTGTCAAAACCTAAATAAGTTTTGACACTGAAAAGTGATTAAATTCAGCAAGGATATTTTTAGTGATCTTTTTGTGTTTATCTGGAGAAGTGAAATCTTAAAAAATTGGACTGAATTTTAACCCTCTCTAAGGGTTTGGAAAGTTTCAAACTAAGGTTCCAGCCTCACATGTAAAATGAATGTTCCCTCTAGCTTTTCATTTGTCATTTTTTTCATCACTTTCCTTTGGGATTCTCTGTGGAAAACTATGAACAAAACCAGTACTAGAGATTCAGCTTAAAAAACAAGGTCAAATACATTCTCAAAGAAAAAAATATTCAAAGTGGCACAATATAACAATATTATGAGATGTCTAAGTCCCACAGACTTCAAATGAAGCACATCGTCAAATTCCTTACCAATCTGGTGAGCACTGAAAAACGTCCACTGGAACTGCCAGTATTTAACTTTAGTCAACTGCTTTCATATTTAGGAAAAAAAAAATAAACAGTTTGTTGGGGGTTTTGTTTGTTTGTTTGTTTTTTCTTGTTGTTTGTTTGGTTGGTTTTTTTTCATAAGCACACTATGATGGACTTATTGGAATTCCTGAAACCGGGTACAAAAAGAAGCAACCCAACCCCAAACCACTCAAACATAAAAACAACCCACATTTTTTTATCCACAGACTAGATTACAATATACAGAGAAAGTGAACATAAGCAAAACAATCTTTCAATTTTACAATCATTTTATCTGTTGTCCGTGTTTATTTTGAAGTAAATTGAACACTCATAAATATCGAGCAAAAAAGGCAATTTTATAACAGGGATTTTTTTTGTTAAACAATTCTAATGCATTAGAATGAAGTCTATTTTCTCTTACCTATTGTATAGCACTTACAGGCTTAAACAACTGTTGGCTCCTGTGGATTCCCTCTCACACACCGTGAATCAATCATTCAACTCACCCTGCCTTTTATATCCTGGATGTACAGGTCTGGGACTGGCAGCCCTACCCTCCAGTTTTTCCCATGTTTCATGCACCGTGATCCAATCTCATGCAGTTCTCAAGTCCAGCAACAAAAGCATATTCCAGTTGATTGGCTCTTCTTAGCAGAAGGTACCATTGCTGCCAAGAGACAGTTAAAGCTATTGTGGTTGATTTCATGGGACCTGGGGATAATTCACTCTACCTAAAAAGGCACACGCTAATTTTGAAAGAAATCCTTTTGCTGTCATCTGCTAGAACACATTCAATTTAGATAAATCCTGGAACTGGGATTCTTATGCATAATATATGCTGTTAAACAAATAGAAGCACAACCACGACATTAAGAGTGTCCAAATGATTCCTAGATTTAGCATCCTGGCTGTCCAATTTCTTATCTAAACTATTACAAACAAAGGCAGAATTGGAAGATTAAAATTTTCAAGTGACTGCTGAAGTTCAAAGAGTGCTTGTATTTTAATAACAAGTACTGTACATATTTCATGGAAGTGTTAGCCAGCTGATCTATATGTTAATTAGCCTGCCATTTGAAAAGGAAAATTATTCAAGTGCTTTCATCTCATTTCCAACACAAGGAGCCATGCTGAGTACATTAGGAAACATCATTCCTGCATATTCTGGAGTCAGCTAAGCTCTTTTTTAGGCACTAGAGGAGGGAAAAAAGGAACAGGACTGATAGCCAATTTTATGGCAGAATGATTTTCAAACAGAGAACAATCCATTCAGAAAAAAAAAAAATCCAAATTCTCCATAGGAAAAAAAATCCTTAGGATTTTGTGTTGAAAAATTGTGATTACAATTTTGGTTGCTATTATCTACCTGAGGAAAAAAAATTAAAAAAAATAGGAAAAAAAAAAAACAAGATTGCCAAAAACTCTTCTTGTGAAGAAGTAGGGAACTGGAAGTAGCTTGTTACAGATGGGGATGCTGAGAAGTGGAGAGGCAGAGGAAGCAGGTGAGAAGCGTCTGGCTCTGGCTCCCTGCCTGGAAGATTCTCACCGGAGCCACTGGCTGCCTTCTGGCAGCAAATGGAAGTGACAAGAGGTCGGGAGGTGAAATTGGCCGGAGTGCTCCGTTGGCAGGAAGCTGACAAGATACAAAAGTCTCCATTTGCCTTCTCCAAAAAGAATTTCTTTAAGTCTCTTGGTTCAGGGGGTGGTGGTGGGAAGGAAGGGGAAGAAATAAACCTCAAATAATTTTACTTTCTCTTTCAAAGCTGATATTTGCTGAGGTCAGAAATTTATTTTCCTGGTCAGATTCAGCATGCAGTCCTCAGGCTTCAGCACTATTTCTGTGTCTGCCTGGAAAACAGTTTTGAGAAATAGAGGAGAGAGAAGGAACCAGAAAGGGATACGAATGCAGCTGAGCATTGCCTCATCTCCCTCCCTCTTGTGTATCCAAATACAGAAATAGGCAGTGAGGAATCCTGTTCAAAAATGCTCTTCAGTTAAAAGTGTCCCACAAAGAACTCAGTAACAGCATATTCCATTTCAGAGGTACCTCACAGCTCCTTGTGAAGCCTGTTTGAGCTGGAGCCATGCACCACGCAGCTGGGACTTGCAATCTTGAACTACATATTTGCAAGACCTTTTATCAAGAGTTGTGTGTTATAACCCACAAAGCAATGCACTTAATTTACCCTATGAGTTTTGTGGTTTTATTTTATTTATATTATTTCATTTTATTTTATTTATTTTATTTTATCTTATTTTTCCAGCAAATAGGGTCAATAAAGATTCCATCTTTTCTTGATTAATCACATGCAGAAATACCTTGGAGAACAAACACGGCAGTGTATGGCTTTAGCACTCAAATGGAAACACTTTGAATTACTACTTAAAAAAGAGGAGCAATAAAAGAAGAATACTAGCAGCACTCTGTATGGTGGTCATAAAACATATTCACTTCTTTCTAGGGTAGTTCACAGCAAAGTTGGAAATGGAGCTGTGTGCAATTGATTATCTCAAAATATTAGATATGTATTGTCATTTTCCTCACTGTGTAGAGTTCTGTTTGGCAAAATATTTGACATTATTTCTCACACTTGGTTTTATTTTTTTTGCTAGGTGCTGAATGAGCTTTTGAAAACATTTCTCTACTAATAGATTGAAATTTGTATTACCCAGCTATTTAGTTCAGTGCTGCAGGAGTTTAGGATGAACTGATGACAGACTTCATATAAAAATAAACCACCAGCTAATGTCCATCCCCCTTTATAATACATGCATATAGTCTCACCAAAATCAATGAAGCTGAGACAATTTACATCAGGTAATGATGTAGGACCCTGAGATTACATTTACTCACTTTTTTTTATGTATATGTATGTCCTGAGAAAAGGAAAGATAGAGGGAAATCTTAGTTTGCAACTTCTCCATGACTTACTTGCATCTATTCAACTAAACTGTTTCCATAGTGGACAATTTCATCTCTTTAAGCACTTTCTCCTCCTTGAAGTCATTGCCATTGAGTTTAAGCATTGTCTCAAAAACATCAGCTACATCATTATATTAGTTTAATCTTTAGAATCTATGACCTCACAACAATGAAGATGGTCTTCTTGACACTCTAGTTAGGAATGCAAACGAAAATGAGAACCTTGCAAGATCTATCAGCTCATGTCTATAAACTGCACGTGGGTCTGGTCTGCTCTCTGTACAAATTAAGTACCTGACCCTGCTTAGATTCCAGATGGTTTTGTCACAGACACAAGGGCAGACCCACACCGAGGGGTGCTACAGTAAATGTCCAAACCCTCCTCTGCCTCTCCCAGAGGACACAAAGTAATTTCCTACTGTATCAGAGTCAGGACACAACTTTTTGGGGGGTTCAATTTCAAACTGTTCTCAGACAGTGGAACCTATATTCTCTTTATATGTCATTACATCCTGGGAACATCAGGAAAATGATGATTCCCTGAAACTCACAGAAAGGGAAATCACAAATGTGTGGCTGTGGTTATGAGCAGAGGCATATGAGACACAAGAGTGGTAAAGAGGGATCAGCCCCATAAGCAGCAACCAGGCAACAGTAAAATGCCCTCTTCCCCAGTCAGATCAAAACCATACTCTGTTTATAGTACCAGACTCTGAAATGAAAAAGAGAATAAATCTGTCTTTTCATTTATTTGGGGGTTGGACTAAACGACCTTTAAAGGTCCCTTCCAACCCCAAGGATTTTATAACCTATCTTTTGATTCTGTATCTGGCCTGCTTTTCTACTTTATAAACTGTCCTAAAAAATGTGACAATATTAACCCTGGGTATCAGAATGCATTATCTTCCATTTGATGCCAAACTGTGAGGACAAGATCCAGTACCACATTTACACTTGCAAGAGCAGCTTTTTATAGCACTCATCTGCACAACAGGACTGCCTCACCAGTTTCCCTTGTGAAACCACTCCAGACATAAAATCTGTCACCACAGTGTGCTTCAATGTAGCCAAAATGACAAAAAATATTTAATCTAAGCTAACCTCTAGAATATCTCTGACCTTAAACAAACAAAGTGTGAGAAAGAACATTTACATTTGGAGTCATCCCAATAACACTGGGCAGTTGTTCAACTCTATTTTTGATGAATGTTCTCTCATATTGAATTTCTTTTGTATTTGTCTCTTACACCACTTTAAAGCTAATGACATAAGGCCAGAGGTTGCTAATATCAGACACTCCAAGAACAAATAAAATAAAAAGGGCTGGCTCCTGGTGTTAAGTTTTGGTCTTTGATCCAAGTCCCAAAATTGCTTACCTTCTGGGTTTAGAGTCATGCTGAAGATTCTTGGGTAACCTGTCAAGGTCTCCTTCAGTTCAGCAATAATCAGGCAGATAAGCAATACCTGCAGAATCCCTGAAAAGTCTGCCAGCAGATTTTAGCCATCCACTGGGAGGCAATTATTCTGTCATCATTTGAAGGGAATGGCCTATCTGCTTCTGGCAGGCATTTCAGTTCCAGGCATGAAGTCTGGTTCTGAACGCGCTGCACATTCCCAATGTGATGGACACCCTGGTCAACAGTGCTGTTAGTGCACTGAGCAATCACATATCCGCCAAGAGTCAACCTTTAAACAAGGGATTCAGGATGAAAAATGCCTTTGTCTGTTCTAATTAGGATCAACAGTTTTTCTTTCTTCATCAGAATCCACTTGCTTCGTTATCTGGGGCTGACATCAGCACACGAGCTGAAAAGGAAAGCAATTTGTTCAAGTTTCTTCATTACCTGCTGCTTTCCACTTCACATGGATCACCTGTAAAAGGAAACAACAAATAAACTCTCCCAATGTCATCTTGATCAAGTGAGCTAATGCCTTTTGTTTGGAAGCAGTGTTTTCCATGCCTTTCAAGCAGACATGAATAGCCTGTTTTATCCTTTCTACCATCTGGACAATCTTCTCTGAACTCTGCTCCCTGATCAAGGGGGACATCAACAGGTTGTTCGTAAACTCCTAAATGGTGTTTTCAGGTATTTTCCAGCAGTGACTAGCCATCCATTTGGCTCATTAGGAGAAATTGCCATTCCTCTGCAAGAATTTGTCAGTTCTAAAAAGAGACACAGTGATAAACCATGTAAGTATGCCTAATTCACTGCAATAAAAAGCAAGCTGTTTTGCCTTCTTACCTATGCCTTGACGGCTGACATGTTCCGAGTTCTGGGGACAGCATGCAGATCTGCCGTAAGAGGTGTGAGGTGAGGGTGACAGCAGGGAAGATAAATAGTCCTAAACCTTTTGAATGGAGCTATTAATCTGACATGATTCATGAGGCACCGGAGACCTGTGCTTTGGGTATTGTCAATACAGTTCATTCGGATTGGGACACCGATGGCCACTGGCTATTCAGGGCCACTTTCCTGGTCTCCAGAAATGGCTATAACAGTTGGGGGATGGTCCTCAGTCCTGTCCTCAGAGCACAGGAAACCTATTTGATAACAGCTGACTCTGCCCTTGACAGCAGCCTGGATGTCACTCAGCTGGAATAAACATGTTCAGTGGAAAGGCAGAGGTGACTGCAGCTGGAGGGCGAATCCAGCAAGGAGAAATGAATTCTGTATTCTCTGTGCCTGGTGCACATGAGCCGTCTCACCCAGACTTCCAGTGAGATCTAAGTTTTAACCTTCCTTGCTTGTCAATAACTATGACAAAAAACATGTGCCTTTTGAGCAACTCCTTCTTTGTCCTTAGTTTGTTGCTCACAACTGATAGAAAGGGTGAGAAAATATATTCTCTGAAAAACAGAAGGAAAGAACAATGAGGAGACCTAAAGCACTGTCAATTCTTATAGTGCAAATGTTATTTACACTTGCTCTATTTTTAATTTTTTTCAAGATATTTTTTGATTATTTGCTGGTTCCAAAAACTCTAGTAAGGAAAAACAGACGGGATGATTGTGCCTACCTGGATTCAAGCACTAATGGTCATGATCAGAAACAAAGGCGGGTGAAAGGAGGTATTTGTTCCACAAACACAGACAGTTCCTTTCTTAACAAGGTGGTTGACAGAGAGGGTATAACCTGCTTTTCCATTACAGAAGGATGCTGAAGCACAGAGAGCAATTTACTTCCTTGCAATGACATACATTCTATTCTTAATGGGCACCTTGGTGTTTCTGATTTCAAATGGGAGTTTTCCACAGCAGTAGAAAGGCTATTTTCCTGGGTTTATGACTCAGATCAAATTTTGTGCTTTATCACTTCAGTATACCTAAGATGAAAATATTCATAAAATTTTAATTGTATTTTTATTGCAGAGTCTGTACGAGCACACAGTCTTTTTGCATGTGCAGACTCCTCTAGACAAAAGTTCTTGGTACTGAACTCCAAGATATATTTAATATATGTACACTCAAGTGTGTCTGTACACGTTTTTATGTTTATATGCATGACATTTGCACAGTATTTGTGGCACTAAGTCTTTTTATGTAAGAAAATATACAAAAAGGGGGGCTTGACTCTGCTTAAATGAGCCATTTACCAGTGTAACCAAGGACAAGTCAGGGAACTTCTTCCTAATTAGTTTAGTATAAATGAGAGGACAATAAAGGAACTCTTGAGCCATTAGAAGGTTGAAATAGATCCCAAAAACATGTCCCATGTTACCCATTCACTTGGCTGCCTTCAATTCAGTAGTACTGCTATTCTGTGGCTGTAGGATAACTGCACATCACCAGTGCAGTGCTCTTTGAAGAATGTTTGAATTAATGGTTTAGCTGACAGCACTGGGAACAGCACAGTGCTTAGAGTGGAACTGCATCACATTAACGATGACTCAATTTACAGAATTTGATTTTAAAAAAAAATACTTGGACCTTAAAAAAAAACCACTTCAAAACCCACAGCAAAACCCCTTTATAAAAATCTGTGTACCCCAAGATTATTTTTTCCACAGAGTTCCCTTTTAAGATCCAGTACCACCATCATGTCTGTGAAACACTCAGCAATGAGTAGCAGGATAAGAAGCTTTTCACTTCTGTCTCCTTTTCTTGCCTTGTTGTATTTCCTCCTTGCACCAACGAAATCTGTGCTTCTTTCTTTTATTTAATGAGATTTATTTGATGCATCTTGAGGACAATTGATCGAGTGGAATCATAGATTCCTATGATTCTGTGATTAGACCATGAGTGTCCAGCAGAACCTGACAGTCTGTCTTCCCCTGTTGAAATGGAGGGTTGCTCAGCTCCTGTCATTCAATCTAACATATTCGCTTTAAATTACACAGAAAGAAATTTAAAAGGTAATTTTAATTCCCTAATTCCGGGTAATACAGTAATTCACACCTTTTAAAAGCTTCTAAAAAATCAGAACCTAATTTATTCAACTGTGAAGTCCTGGAATATCTGTACATTATGATCAAGGGGGAAGACAGTAAAATAATTTTCAGCTGGAAATTCATGAGTTTCAGAGATTCTGTGATGTAATTTCCTAAACTAATTGATCTGAGTGAACAGGGTTAGATGTTTTTTAATAAAAGTTCGAGAATTTCTTCCTAGCCTTTAACTTAATAGTATGTTTCCCTCACTCATGTTGTCTATGTTCTCTTTGCACTTAATCACTGTGTATTTTGGAGTATTTGTTTTGGATTTTTCAACCTATCTCTTCATCTGATAAATATTATTTATACCTAATTTGCAATAATCTCCTACTATGAACATAACCAAATAATTCCATGGAATCAGATGCTCTGCTTTAAGAGTTAATGGGAAAGCTGTAGTACATTTCATCTTAGATGAAGATCATACACTAGCACAGCATGCATTTTATACTTTGAAGTTACATATTGGCCTGGGTACTTGAATAAAAGTACTAACAGAAAAGTTTTGATATGAAAATATATTGTAATGAAGATAGCATTCACCTCTGTAATATTCATATTCATCAGGCTACACTGAATATAAAGCAATGTCACAAAATTGATGAAGCAAGCATGTCAACTGGATTATTCCAGTCAGAATTATAACATGTTAGGAATCCATTTTGCCTACTGCATCAATGTTGTTGCCAGTACTGAGGATCCTTCATCTCTCAGCTATATTCCTTTTACTGTCACCACCAGACCCCTTCCTTGTGTCAGTGGGTGGACCTGACATTGTTAAAGCCAGACCTGAGCATGTCACTGCCTTCTCAATAAGATCCAGCTGTGAGAGTAGGCTGACCAAGATCCTGAGGTAATTTGTCAAAAATTAGCATGGTGACAGTAATGCCAGACAGATTTTCCTAAATGCTATTAACAAAGGCAGTGTCATAATCTGAAAACAATTTCTGGTGGGGTGGTTAATTAGTGCTGGCAAGGTTCCTTCTCTTTTGGTTGGGTTGAAGGGCTGCTCAGTAGCTCCAGAAGGACCACAAAAAATGGTTTAAACTTAGAAAGAAGACTGATATTTCAAGACATGACAGAAACACAGAACACTAGATACGGGTTAAGGAGGAGCATCCTTCCCAGGCACATGAGCAGTGTGTTGTTAATAGTGTTACACTGACATAAATATATGGTGCTTCTTTGGATTTACCTTATTTGAACTTAATCTCACAGAATGTTTCCTCTCCATGCCCCAGATTTCTATCCTTATTTACTGCCCCTACAATGACTTGAATCTCAAAGGAAATAAAGGAGAATGAAGGGGAAGAAAATTCCAAATAATTTCCTCAGAACAAAGAGCAGGAAATATTGCAGTAGAAGACACTGCCAGAAGATGTGGCCAAGTGTGCAGGTGAGGTACCAGCAGTGCCTTATCAAATTCAAAGCCTGTTTCACCAGCAAACAGGGCAATGAGAAAAGACGTGGCTCTTCCCCTCTTTCCCACCCCACTAATTACAGCACAGAGTGATGCTGGCATTGGGTCTCACAAGTAGAAGTGGCTGTGCAGCTCCCCTCGTCCACTCCTTTGCTAGATCTGCCAGGGCTGTTCTCTGGTTCTAAGGCCAGTTGGCAGGCAATGCCTTTGACTAACGCTGTAAATTATCTTAGTCTCCAAAACCACATGGCCACATGCAAATTGTATTCAGGGAATGACTCCCGGCCTGTTGTAAGTCCCAAAGCATTCCCAGCAGTTTTGGGGAGACTGCTAGCTGTCACAGCTCAGCAGCATCACAGGATGCATTTTAATAGTATGAACAATTATATTTCCTTATCTAGAAACATTCCCTGGCACTGTTTGATGCACTAATTTTACCAGCATTTCTCTGCAGAGCCAGTGTATATAAAACACTGTTCCCATAGTGAATTAATTGGATTAAAGTGCTACCAGAATTGTAACCATCAAACTTGTTGTTTTAATTGAGATAAATTTCTTTCTGCTTCTCTTGAGAGCCCAGACGTCTTTCGATGTAAATAAAGTGGACCAGAGATTTACTTGCCTTCAGGAGGGAAAATATTCAGGCAGTGTGAGAATGAGTTGCAGAGTCTACAAATTGCATTGTCAGTGAGAAATTGGCAATGACTTTCTTGAAGTTCCTCTTAAATTCTTAACACTAGTGAAATGTTAGAAACCAGAACTGCATTTGTCTCTGCATTATACACAACACAAAATACTGCCATGATATAGTACTGAACATCATGCCAAACAACACGACAAAAGTAAAAATATACTGTGGCTATGATTAACTATAGTGATCTACCATAGTGATCGTGACAATTCCTAGTAAATTCTCTCTTATCTTGGCTTTACAAAGCTGGCTTTCCCCAAGGTTTCCTTAATTTGCAGTGATATAGTTTGTTGATAAGTTATAACTTTCTGTTTTACAAGTTTTAAAATACAGCAAGATATCTACTGCCTAGAGTTGGTAATTGTTCTCTCATCCACACAATCTTCTGTACCTCTACCTATACCTCTACCTGTACATTTCATCACTGAAGGACTATCAAGGCACCTTCCTTTATGCACCAACTGTGATGCCTGGTGCAGTTTGGCCCAGACCAACTTCCATTCTCAGGGCACATTTCTGGGAGGTGACACAGTCCATGTACTATTCCCAGTAGGCAGCCTGTGTGTGGGTGCTGTGTTTTGAAGACTCAAAGTTTAACAACATGAAAACAGGATGTTCTGTGCTGACAGATTTCAGTGCCAGTACAAGGTTTGAATCTACTTAATGTATTAATATAGATATAACCTGTGTGTTCAAATAGCAAAAGTGCAGGCAATATTCCATAGACATATCATCTAGAAAGAGTGATTCATCCTGAACAGGGAACACTTGCTCTTAATTTACCAGAAATAAACATTTTTGCAGTGCTGTGATGATCTAATGTTTGTCCTGAGTGTGGGCACCTTATCAGGCTGCTCTAATTAAGCCTGGCATCATTTGCTAATAGCACACTAGGAGACAATATGGCCAGCACAACATAATGCTTCTAGCTCCACCAGACTGTCAAGTTAACTAAGAAGAACAGGAGCATTTTTAGTACGACTTTAAAATTAGATCTGAACCCACACGTGACACACATCACCGTCCATTTTGACACTGACAAGGATGCAGGGGACACATTCTTCAGACCATGGAGAAATAAGCTGATTTCTTCTTCAAACCATTTATAAACTAAAAGAAAGGAAAAAAAAAACCCACAATAAAATAATCTATTGGGCTAGATTAGTGCAGCAAGAAGAATTTGTGGCAATACTGATGGACATTCAACACACAATAAATGGTCACCTGTCCAGGGAGGGGCTTTAACCATGTGCCGTGGCTCATGTGCAGCCAGTGACTGAAGGACCCAGATGGCACACAAGGACTTTCAGTGAGCAGCTGGCAGATGAAGGAGGTGTGCAACTGTCAGGACAACTTTTCATTCTGTTGGGCTTGAACTGTCCAGAAAGCAAAAGAAAATAAGAGCACTTTGATTCCACAAGTGATCTGCTGGACTCCTCTCCAGAGTGGTCTACATAAACTCAAGCACATCTCAGCATACCAGCTCATCCCTCTCAAAACCAGGCCTTACACTCCATTAATAATACCCTTTCAGCTTCAAAGATCAAGCAAAGTTCCCTAAAACAATGGAATGAGGTAGCAGTTCATAAGCAAGATGTCCACAGTTCTTGGCCAGAGTGATTTAGAAAATGGTCCTGAAAGGGGTATTTAAGGAGATGTGACAGACCTAAACACACTGCAATTGTTTATATTAATATTGGCTTTGGATGCTGCAACTACTTATCTGTGAGGGGGGGATGATGAAGAGATTTACATGGATAAAGCACAATACAATGGTGATAGGAGATTTACACACTGTAACACTAGATAAGCTTAAACCATAGAGGCTGAATCATTAGTGGCATTTTTCCAGACTTAGAAAGGTTTAAACATAGATTTTTTTTTCCCCTGCACTTAAATATTACAAAAATAGATATAAAAATAACTAGGACAGACTAGGAACAAACAGCGGATCATGGTTTCCAGGTTTGTAGGGACTGGCATACACCTGTTGATATTGAGGTATTTGTATTTCTCAATTAGGAAAACAGATATAGGTCCATGCATGATTGTATGTGGGACTAACTGTTAGCAGAATCAGCATATGGTTGAAAAATGTTGGAGAATTTGGTTTTGAAGTCATTTTGACACTGATTACACATTTTGCATTACTCTTAGCTCTCCAGTGTAATAAACTATCCCTGCTAATCCATAGATAGATGTTACATGGTATGTGAAAGATATTGACCTTTCCTTTCGTTACAAACCTGAAGTTTACCCAATATTCAAAATCCCTGTGGTAAACTTGGACCAAGTTCTAAATAAACACGGGCTTTGTTTACTTAGGATCTATGTGGGTCTCAGATGTTTCAGAGGATTTGAAACTGGGAAAACTTGTGTTCAGAGACTGGTTCTACCTCACTTACACTGGTATTGCTGTCTTTCAGCCATGCAATGCTGAAACAGAGAACAACCTGACACAGAGGACTTTGATGTCCTATATCCACTGGTGATGATGTTTTTAATGAACCTCAAACAACCTGAGATTACGCTGACCATTGCTTGTCTCTGGACTGTCATCTGTATTTTCTATGTTACAGTTTTTAGGCAAAGAGCAATTTAAATGGCTCATTCAAGCATGCTGCTGAACCAAGAGTCTAAGTTTGTTTTCTTGAACCGGTGTAATGATCAGAGTTCTTCCTCCTTTCTGTAAAGGAAAAAGAGTATGGTTTATTTTCATCATCAGTAGGAACAAAGTTACTGAGAAGGAGACAACTAAAATATTGTTAATAGTTATCCAGGTATACGATCCTCTATTTAAATAATCACCACACTCCATGTAGCTCTTCTTTCATTACAGAATATAAATAAAACTTCCATGGTAAATAATTATAATAAAACATTTCCCCATCTTGCTTGGTCATTAAATAATGATAATAGAGTAGAAGCAAGGCAGCCAATGGCACTAAGACAGGATGTTGTGGTTAGAGCAGCAATGGTTTCCTTAGCGTATGTGATCATCTTGTAGCTTGCTAATTTCCCTTTGGAAATTTGACCATGAGCTAGAGATCTTAGGTTGGAAAACAGATTTTGCATCTGTCCTACTTTCTGCTGAGGACAGTGTTCATTTTACACAATAGCCAAGTGGGAGTAGAGCCTGGAGCTGTGTGAGCATGTCCAGGTTGTTATTCTATACCACTCACATCATCACTGGAGGGAAGAAGTAAGGGATTCTCACATCTGAGAAGAAAATGGGTGTGATTTGGGTGGAAGAAAAAAGGGGACATGCAGACCCTCCACACCCATTTTTGTTCCTTTTATTTCCAGGGGAACAAACAGCAGATCCAGTGGTGGAGTGGCACCAGTCCCTACTGGAGGGTTTGTCCATTACTGGTTTTTGTTGTCTCAGGCTTGGGGGAGGATCGTGGATGTGGATGGTAAGTCTGACAGTGTTTCTTTATATTGTCTTGGGCTTGGGGGAGAGGACGTGTGCTCAGAGGGGCCCAGGGGGCCCTTTTATTCTTTGTCTCGTGGCACTGGCTGCAGTCATGCCACGCTGGTGAGTGTCTTGCGTGTAAAACATCCTCTTTTTCTTACACCGTTGTTATTAGGATTGTTGCTGTTACTGTTGTTTTCTTATCTCATTGCTGTTTCCAGTAAATTGTTATCTCAACACGCAACCTCTGCCTTTTGTCTCTCTCATTTGAGAGGGTGGGGGAAAGGGAATGGCTGAGTGGGGTTTGATTTCCAGCTGAATTTTTATATGTTTGGCATTTCTTAGCCAATATTCTGAAGCATAGTTTCAGAGTGTTCCATTTGTATACATACTCACACAATAGTGTGATATTTGACATTCTATCCATGTCACCAACTACTCTGCTCTATTCCATTTCCTACTTTTCAGAAGGCATATACAAGCCAGCAAAATAGTGTTTATTTTTGCCAGAGAACTGGAAAAATCACCAAATAGTATTTGTCAAGGAGAATTTAGCACATGATTCAGTTGAGTAATTTCATCCTCACCAATAAGTAATAACTGCCTGCTAGTTTCATCTTCATGCTACAGAATGAAATAAATTACATATGTAGGATGTTTAAAGACATCTATTGTGATTCATTTGGGTGGATTTCCCCAACAATTGAACAGTACCAAGCAGATTGTTTGTAGTGCTTTCAATAAACCTATCTCAAAATAATCACCATTGATTATCCTGTTTCATGGGTTGGAATGTTAAGGCACAGAATGATCAAAATATTTGTCCAGAAAGCCAGGAACAGAGCCAAAAAGGGAGTCCAGGTCTTATTTTATCCAAGGACAACTAGTTTGTAAAATTCCATGTAAAAAAGAACCGAAAATTTCTTATGAGGAGGGGATGAGGGAACTGGAGTTTTTTAGCCTGGAGAAAAGGAGGGTCAGGAGAGAATTTATTGCTCTCTACAACAGCAGGAAAGGACGGTGTAGTGAGGTGGGGGTTGGTCTCTTCTTCCAAGTAACAAGTGATAGGATAAGAGGAAATGGCCTCAGGTTGTGCCAGGAAAGGCTGGATATTCAGATAATTGGATATTCAGAAAATATTGGATATTCAGAAAAATTTCTTTGCCGAAAGAATTGCCAAGAATTGGAACAGGCTGACCAGGGCAGTGGTGGAGTCACCATCCCTGGAGGTGGCTGAAAGACATGTAGATGTAACACATGGGGACATGGTTTAGTGCTGGACTTGGCAGTGCTGAGTTAATGGTTGGACTTGATGATCTTAAAGGTCTTGTGCCTTAATTCCAAATCTCTCAGGTGCCATGATGTACATTAGGGCGATCTGCAGCTTTGGATAAACTACTGCTTGTCATGACACATCAGAGAAATTCTCTGGGGTAATCTTGGGTGGTGATTATGGAGAACTCTGATTTACCGCCAAGAACAATCAGGAGTTTTTAATGTAACAGGTAAATTAATAAACACCAAAATAAAGAGTCCAACAGGGACAATGGTGTCTGGACATATCTCACATGCTGCTTTCTCCTCAACTGTTTTTAGGGTGTAGATTTTAGTGCAAGTTCCTTAAAGAGAAAGACATCTTCACATCAGAACTCTCCTGTCATTGAAAACTGTCATGAACAGTGGAAGTTCTTGCAGTGATTTTCTCAGCTCCTCAGACCAAACAGACACTCAATTTTGCCACACTCCATATGAAGGACAGAAAAGGGAAGTGGATTCAGACGACTGAAACTCTGTGAGCTGGTGTCAAAATAGTACTGTTTCAGAGCAACTGAATTGCATTTTTATTCTGTAGCAGCACAATAATCAGGAGTGTAAGCCAATTGGTACCCTGGAAAACACTTCCTGAAGGAACTGTGATAAAGCTAAAGGTTACTGCTCATAAACCACAAAACCCGGCAGAACTGCTACAAAGTTTGTTGAGCTTTGGGATTCTTGCTGTACTACAGAGACTTGGTTCTGGCAGGAATGAAGCCCATATTTTTCAAGAGGGATTTCAGTGTTATTGAAAGCAACTATTTGCTGTGAAATCAATGGACGTTGCATACTCAGAGACCTTTGAGTATCTGGGCTGCAGTCCAATATGAGAAATAAAAGCTGCTGATGATAGAAAAAGACTTTAGAACAGCAATACTGAGTTAATGGAGGTATTTCAAGTGTGTTTCCTAATTGTATGCAATCCCATAGCTCACAAAGGAGACACAAGGTGAGAAATTTTGGCTCCTGATGCAACGCCACAGCTCACAAGGGAGACACCAGGTGAGAAATCTGGGTCCTGATGTTTGATATTGCACAGTTTTTTATTAACTTTAAAACAAAATTCTAAAGTGAAAATAATATGCTTAGAAATGAAATGAGTGAATAAAACTCAAGTGAGGATTAGGAAAAAAAAAAAAGGTGAAACAACTTGATTTCTGAATTGTATCCTAGAATTAACTGTAGTATTATAACAACTGAGCATTTTCCAACATTTTTCTAGATATGGATGAGCTGGAAACACCAGTCCTTCTTCTTGCACACGGAATGGAGGCAACCCATGTTCTGTTAAACATTTTCCTGTTAAACCTCTGTCCTGTTAAACACACTGAGGTTTCCAGGTGCTTGGGCTATACTTGCCTACACTGCTGCCATTCTTTAGCCTCATTTAGGAGAACGATCATGATAATTGGATCACAATGCCTTGTTTAATCTTTGTACCCTTTTTAAACTTGGATAGTATCAGAAGAAAAAGGTCCTGGAAATATCTACTCAGGTGAAGAAAATAGCTTAGTCAAATAAGTTTGTGACTACAACTGTGCAGAAACTTTCCAAAACAGATGAGAAACCTGTGATTCTTTTAAAGCAAACCTTTTGACAAAGATGACTTATAAAGAGAAAAATGTTGGGGGTTTTTTTGTTTGTTTGCTTGGGGTATTTTGTGTTTTATTAGAAGTTCCTAGATCAGAATAATGCAATTGTTAGTATTAAAATCTTCTACACAGGGAAAAAAAATTGTAGTGGCTACACTTAATTCACACCAAACATTTCATAATTTTTTTTTTAAATAAGGAAAATAAGCCTTGATTTTTTTAAAAAAAATTATTTGACACCAAATATATCAAATAATTTTAGGAGCATCTCATAAACAGTTCATCAACGAAACAAAGCTACATTGGTAAGTATTTTTTCTGAGAATTATTTTTGAGTCATGATACTGCTTCTCACAACCCTGGAAATACCTGAAGCTTCTTGTTATCAGATGATAATAGAGCTACACCCATTGTCTGGCCAAGAGCTTCTGAAGCAGGAAGGAACCCATTGAATTGCACAGAAAAATTGTGTTACAAGCCCACTTGCAAGGCACCTGGTCCTTTATGTGCCGGTGTAATAGTGTTGGTAGGAGAGGAGGTAATGGGTATGTTCAGACTAGATAGAAGGAAGACTTTTTTTTATGATCAAGGTGGTAAAGTACTGGAACATGTTGCTCAGAGAGGCTGTAGATTCCCCATCTCTGGAAATATTTAAGGTCAGGTTGGATGGGGCTCTGAGCAATCTGATCTAGTTGAAGATGTCCCTGCTCATTAAAAGAAGATTTGATTAGATGAACTTAAAGGTCTCTTCCAACCCAAAGTATTCTTTCATCCTATGATATGTTGAATTCTCACTCCTTTTGCCAATGGGAACCTGATTTTTAAGACAAAGAGTGTCCCAGATAAAGACATCTAAGTAGCTGATCAGGGTCTTGTCTTAAACTGTAGAAGGGAGAGGCCTGAACCTTGTGCTAAACTTTATGCAACAAAACATTGTGAAGAGTGAATATATGGATGAAATTGGGCTTAATTATGAGCTGCAGTGACAAAAAATTAAATTGAAAGTGCTCCTTCTTCAAATAGAAATCATCTTAAATATCTACTTTTATTTATCTGGGGCAAAATTTATTTATTTATTCTACTGGACTGGGCATGTGAGCATAGATTCTTCAGCATGATTATTCTCAACAGTAAAATAACATTTGAAAATATAAGTGAAGGAAAGAAAGAAATAGAGGTCTTATCTCTACACTCCAATTTTCTGTGACATTCATTATAAAATGTTGATGTATGGTATTCATCAACCTCTTTCCCACAACACTTGCAAGCAGAGTTTTTGAAAAATCACATCCATCTGTTGAGACCTCATGCCAATCACAGTTATCCTTTAAATATATTTACCAAGAGGAATATTTTGAGAAAATATGTCTGACGGTGACTAATTGACTTTTATGCAACAGCTAGGTATTAGGAGAGTTTAAATTGAAGGTATTATCTGGGTTTACTGCCCTTGTCATTTTTATCCCCCTTTAGGAATAAATTTTATTTATGAAGTAGAATTAATTCAATGAGGGATAAATTTGGTGCATACCAGCTCTTCACAGTCATTTTATTCAATTAACACTTTGGTTTAAAGGTTGTTCCTCTGTGTGTGTGTGTGTGTGTGTGTGTGTGAATTGGTTTCTGTTTGTCTGCATTGTGCAATGTTCTGCAAAGTGGAGGCTCAGGAGATGAAGGGCACAACTGCTGAGTAGTTTTGAATGAGCAACATGAGACACTGACAACTCAATTTTAGAGTATTTAGGATTTTTGCAGGGCTGATTTAGCTGTAATGGATAACATGGAGTCTGAACATGGAGTTTTTCTATAGTGAAAAGATAGACTAGGCTAACAAACATTAATTTTTTTAAAATTGTTTTGTTTTATTAATTAAATATTTCAAATGCAAACACTTTAATAGAAAAGCTCTTTAATATCTGTAGTCTCACATATCCTTCTCATTCCTCCTCAAGATATCACAGATGTCTACTTGGTAACTCATTGTTTTAGCTTTGACAGAACCACTCTGCAGCTCCTACTAACTCCCTGTAACTTCTTCCCTCACATATTCGGGACTGCCTGGATTTACTCTTACTGTTTAAAGATATGATTCCACAAAGGATTACCTCTGGATGTGAAGAGTCTTCACATGAATATCCCTCATCTCAGGGTTTTAAAGTGTCTGAGATGGTTATTTAAATAAACACACGTTTAGCAGCTCATCCTCTAGAAAGGGGATAAGAAAGAAAGCAAGCTTACTCATCTGGGCTTAATAAAAACTTTTCATCTTTTCTCTGTCATACATTATTTTAAGGACAGCTCTAGGTATTTCTAGGTTACAGATGAGCAGAAAATTACTTCAAAACATAAGGCCTGAAAGCTTTTTGTTCCAATTCAGGTGAAAAGCCACATCTTTCAAAGTCTGTCATTAAAAACAATGTGGAGACAGGTGTAAGGTCCATATTAAAAATACCCAAAAGGGTAACAGGTTCAAGTGCAGCACACAAGGAATTTAAGCTGTACTTGCCACAAGGCCAAAGAAAACAGAAATCTGTCAGAATATATAAATGAAGTGGTTTATTTTACATGAAAGCCTACCTTGGAAAAAATTCAGGTGGCAGAACCAACATTCAAATCACTACTCAGCACTAGACAGAATGAGGAAACGTATTGGAAATTCTTATAACCTAATGAAGTTGCCCTGGTACTCCAGTGTAGCCTTCCTTCTTGTTCAATTTTGTCTACACATAAGTAACTTTTTCTTGATGAAGTGCCCTGTTCATTCTAAAAAGGAAGCGGGTGTTTGCAAATGAAAACACACAAATGAGCCCCTGGGAAACAGATCTCAGCCTTAGCCAAGAAGCATCACAAAGTGCACGGGGCAGTCCTTTGAGATGCTCATGACTCAGTTTGTTGGCATGACTGATTCAGATTCTGACCAGCTCAATTGCAACATTATCAAAGCAATCTCCATATCATTTTGTTTTAGCTGCAGTCTTCATTTTGTCAGCATGTCTTTTTGATCAAGTAAAAGCACTCTCATCATCACTGATATTTTGCTCTTTCACAGTGGTTTTAAATGAAGAGAATTCTGGAATGTTCTGTTGTGATCTACCAATGCATTGCATTAGGGTGAGGAGCAGCTCTGTTTACCTATGTATACGTGCATATGCAATTTTCTTCTTGTCTTCTGTTTTCAATGATAGAATGGACTTCTAGGATGCAATTTTGTTTGTGTGCCTATTATTCCAGATTTGCTTAATTTTCTTAATTGTTACTCAATTGAGTTCTTAAGCTTGCCCACGCAGACACTTTCTATAAAATTATTCTGAATTAAAGGTGTTATTTGAAAATGGATTGCTAAAGCATATGAAATTACTATGCGGTCATTTCAAATGGAATGAGAGCAGACTTAACTGAATTTTTCTCCTTCACTTTCAAAGCAAAAAGAACCCAAATTTATCAAATTAGGTGCAGTTTCATGAGGGATTTAAACAAGCATAACTCCTCAGGAGATAGATGTATGTCATGACCTATTTGTGTTGCTGTCTGGGCCCACAGGGTTCAAAGAAGGGAAAACAGGCATAGATGGGACAGCAGCATTTGAGGAAAGATAGAAAAAGATTGAAGAATTCTGACCAGCTACCTGCACACTTCATAAAAATTTGATACATTTCTGTGCCTGAGTAAAATTGATTGTCCAGAATGTAATATTTGCCCTGTGCTTAGTAGCAGTGTATCAATAGACAGGACTCTGCCATCTCTTCTGTTCTAAGACACTAAGCTCTCGTGGAAGTGGGAAGATTTAGGTTGGCAAAAATCTCATTTCTGAAGATGCTAGAAGGTGAATTTCCAATCTGATCAGAAGCCAGATGGCAACCTGGCTTGACAAACAGCACTACATCTTAACATAGCCATGTACCCAAAGTGCCTGGGCAATGGGATTAGAAGTCAAAATGGACTGAAACAGCCAGGGCTTTTAAGACAATTTCTAGCAGTGGTAAACACCTAGGACACTTGCAGACAAGATGAAGAAAAAGAATTTTTAAACCATCCATTAAACAAACTCCTAAAGCAGTATAAAGTTCACCATATTTTGAAGACTGTTAAGATGAATTCTCATGTGCTCCTCCATGATCACACAATGTCCATCACCCCAATATAATGTACAAAAGACTCAAAAGAATGTCATAGCTATGACCAATTCTTCATGGCCTGTGAGCTGGAAACTTTACTTTGAGATAAATTGTCCACAAGGAGGGTGGGCATGGGAGGAGGCTTGTGTTAAATCCTTATCCACAAGGCAATGACCTCTTGGAAAGCTTCAAAAAGCTCTGTGTGATGAAAGAGGCAGAAAATAGACATATGTTGTGACCTGTTCACGTACTTGAAACAGGCATAGCAAGGAGAAAGAGCTTAGGAACTCAAGGAAAGAAGGAAAAAGGCTTTGTGAGCCTGGCCAGTGTCCAGTGCCCCTTCTATCCTGCTAATAATGTTTTTCTGTGTTTTAGTTAAATCACTACTCAGTGTTCCATTGCTTACATGTTTGTGGCTGGCAGCATGTCAGCAGACACATCTGTAACATCACATCTGTTAAAACACTGATTATTCTCCTAGGAAGGTGGGAAACTTCTGGGTACAAATCCCCTCTTTGAAACAACTGACAAACAAACTGCTGGTCCCAACAGAAGGTACATGAGAACTTGGTTTGGAAGATGGGACATGTAAAATTCACAAAAGCTGACAAGAAAGTGCTTTAAAAGAAAAAAGGATTAGCATAAAATAAATTGAATTATTCTCCATCATAAATATTGACGTTTTTCATATATTTATGAATATTGAAAGAGTTTCTTTAAATGAGATTACCCTTTTCTATTTACTTTTTTTTCTTCACATTCTGATGATTACATAAAAATGTCATTATTTACATAAAGTTTATCATTGGGTATTTTTATCTTGACATAGCATGCAAAGGTAAGATTTATTAAAAGTGATTTTGGCCTGATCACTTATGATGAACCCAGGGTCTCAAACAAGATTTTTGTGTTTTCCTCAAAAAACTATGGATTATTCATCACTGTCATACTGTTGATTTCAGGAGCTGTACATCATATGTGAGTGAAGTTAGACTCTTCAGCAGTTTGAGCTGCCTACATGATATTTCAATTGATGTATCATTTTTTATTAAGTGGGGCTTTTTTCCCTTATTAGAATTTTGTGATCTACAGTAAGTGAGTACTAATTCCCTTCTCAGTGAACAAGGGATTATGTCTGACAAAAAACAGGACCAGGACTAAAGACACGATGGAAATACTAACTTTACATTCACTTTGTCACATTTGTGTGCCTGCCTTGGGACAATATTTCCTTTTACCTATTAAACTGATTTATAGGATTCTATTGAGATGTAACAATTCAGCAAAATGGAATTTTCTTGCTAGTCTAGCAGATACCTGTGTTTTTGAGATTTCTTATAGGCTGTCATGACATAGGATACGTACTAGGGACATGCAGAACCATATGGAACACAATTTAATTATTTACTTATTTGACGTATTTTCCCTTCATGTGAACCACAGTGTTTGAAACTGGATGTCGTGTGAGGGCTGCTGTGGAAGACAGCAATCCTAACCATGAAAACAGCCTGAAGAGGTTGCTCTTTAGTGACTTAGTCTGCTTTGGAAGGTTCACATTTTTCCATTTTTATCAGCAGATTTTCATGATTATTCTAATGGTTCTGAAACAATTTGCCAAATTATGTTAATCATCTGATGATAAAGTAGCTGAATAGTTTCTTTTCTTCCACTTATGGCATTTTTTTTCCTCCAGCTGTTCCTAACAGAACGTAAGACTGAACATACAAACATTGTGTGCTTTTTGAAGTTCTATTTCAATGTCTGATATGAAATATGGTCTGTGAAGTAATCGTTGCAGAAAACAAAGTTCTTCTTGTTTAGTAAGGGTTCATTAAATACGCCTGCCTGATTCTTGCACAGCTCCATTTTCTTTTCAATATCATGGCTTTCTCATAACAGGGATTTGTGGAACTGAACTTCATCTGGCACTGATCATTATGCTACTAATCTCAGGAGAGGATCAGCTGCCTTTCCCAGTCATAAATGCTGAATACAGAATCTGGATAAAGATATTTTAAAAAGATTTTAAACGGAAATATCCACTGTAAGCTATAAAGTTATACTTTAACAAACAAGGTAGCTTGTAATACATATGTAGCAGGACATTCGGTGAAAGAGTATTGTGACAACTCACTAAAAGAGTATTTGGAACATTATCTAAAAATGGTATCACAAAACTCAAACACAAAAAGGAAGCCTACAGAGAGTAGAAGCAAAGACAGGAGCCTGGAAGGAATACACAGAGACTTGTCATGCCCCAGCAGTGTGCACTCACAGCCCAGGAAACCAGCTGTATCCTGGGCTGCATCACAGACGACACAGCCAGCAGGTCAAGGGGGGTGATTTTGCCTCTCTACTCTGCTCTGGTGACAGCCCACCTGGATTATCGTGTTCAGTTTTGGGGTCTCCAACATAAGAAGTTCATGGGCCGGCTGGAGTGAGTCCACAGGAGGGCCATGAAATGACCAGAGAGAAGGTTGGAGCACCTCTCCTGTCAAGACAGGCTGGGACAGTTGGGGCTGTTCAGCCTGGAGAAGAGAAGGGTCTGGGAAGACCTCATAGCACCTTCCAGAACCTAAAGGTGGCATACAGGAAAGCTGGAAAGGGAGTTTAGAGAAGGGCAAGGAGTGATAGGACAGGAGGGAATGGCTTTAAACCAAAAGAAGGCAGGTTTACATCAGATATTAGGGAGAAATTCTTTATGGGGAAGGTGGTAAGGCTGGAACAGGCTGCCCAGAGAAGCTGTGGATGTTCCATCCCTGGAAATGTTCAAGGCTGTGTCGTTCCGGGCTTTGAGCAACCTGTTCTACTGGAAGGTGTCACTGCCAGGCAATCCAAGGGCAGAATGGGAACACATGTAATATGACATTTCATAAAATGGCAGCCCCATATGTCATATGGAGTCTGAAACCAAATGGCAGCACCAAGTATTCTGTGGGAAGGTATTTCCTGTTGTGACATCCAGCAGAATTAACCGGCTCGTGTGGCAGAGGGGCCATTGCTCCTGCCAGTCAGTTCCAGGGTAGTCTGTGACCATGTGGGGTGTTTTAGGAAATTTCAGACCCCCAAAAACTGTTTGGGGCTTCTTGCTTGCACTGTGTATTAGATGTCTGTGCCCAGGGGTTGGCAGGGAGGCTGCAGGGTGTTTTCTCTGTAGGGAGAGGGTGCTGGACACAGCAGGTCCCAGCCAGCTCTAGTGACCCCACTACAGGGCACAGCCAAGCCCCTCAGCCAAGCTGGGCGAACCGGGAGGAAACTTATTCCAGAAAGGGCTAAAGGCAACTGTGGCAGAGGAAGAGGGAGCCAAGCAAAGAACAGCAGCAGAGGGGAGCCTGAGGAGGAGAAGCTGGAGGGCAGGAAGGACTGCAGACCTGGAGCAGGGATCTTCCCCCAGCAGCGCTGGAGCAGAGACCCCCCTGCTGCCTGGGGGAGAGGAGTCAGGAGTGAAGGAAGGAAGAGGGGACTGGGGAAGAGTCATGGTGGGAGGGATATGTTTTAGTCTCTGTTTTTATTTCTCACTACCTGAATCTATTTTTACTGGCAATAAATTAAGCTACTTTTCCCCAGGTCTCGTCTGTTTTGCCTGTAGTGGTAACTGGTGGGTGATGTTCCTGCCTTTGCCTCAGTCCTTGAGCTTTTTCAACCTCTTTTCTCCTTCTCTTCTGCTGAGAAGGGGGAGGGAGAGAGTGTCCAGGGAAGGGGGCAGAGGTTAACCCAACAGGCAGAGCTAGTTACCAGCAGACCCTTGATCTGGGTCACCCTCTGGAGAGGCTAAAACACACCACTGAAAGCTCCCACCATTGAGGCAGAAGGAGGGGACACCACTTCAGTCACTTTGCCGCTGCACCACCCTTTTCAAATTAGCACAGGCTTGTAGGCTATCTGCATCCACAGGCTGCACTGTGACAGCATGCATTAAGGAAATACTGATTTAATGTCTTCTAGTCATACTCTTTTCCCTTTCCCTTCAGTGGCTTGATGCACCCATGGGTTGTTTCCTTTGTGAAAACACTTGCATAAGTGTGATCTCTGTGGGCATGAAACCCTCAGATGACCCATAAAATAAGTACAGTAGAAAAATGTACAGCTTTCTCTGAACTGCCTCCCTGAGAGATCAAACAAGCCCCAGCACTGGTGTGAAGGAGCAGATGAAAATGAAAGTTACTCAGGGGCCTGAAGAGAAAGGCAATGAGACCATCCTGTGGCAGAGAGAGACCATGGTGTGAGATCACTTTCAGTGTGACACAACACTGCAACTTAAGTGTCCACAGAGAAAACACCCAAACTGGTAAAGAAAGCAGAATAAAGTACATTTCCTGGCACTGAGATCATTTAGCACAGCAGCTTTTCTAGCAGTGGAATGACACACCACTCATAAGACAGCAGTAGCACATTTATTGATACAAAACAGTGGTTTTACAAAGCTGATGGTAAATGTGACAGTGGTATAACAAGATTCAATGGTAAGGCATGCCTGAGTGTTTACTGCATAGAGGATGGGGTCAGACTGTTAGGGAGATTTTTTCATTGACTCGTGTATTCTGAACTCCTCCTCAGTGGGGAGTTTAGGTGTGGCTGGATCCAGACTTAGTCCCAGACTTGGTCAGTGGATTGTGCTTAAAGAATTATACCTGTGCAATCAATCCTTTATATCACTTATTTAAGATTTCAAAGATTTCCAGTTTACTGAATATTTAACACAATAAGGACTCTTTTGGCCCCAAGGAGTAACCTTGAGAGGTGTCCCTGCTCAAGAGGAGGTCCTGGCATGTAACCCACTGCCATACTATTTAGGTTCACTATTTATGGACTGAGATGATTGACTCAGTCATATTTGCATACCGACTGTGGATGTTATTTTCTTCTAAACCTGGCTTGAGTCAAACCTTGAGCAGCACTAGGGTTAGGCATTGCTTAAATTAGCCCTTGGCTATTATGTTGTTATCTGCTTCCCCTGAATCCAGTTTGAGTGACCAGACAGATTACAGCTGTCACTGGGGATTATCACCTGAACAGGGTCACAGGAAACAAAGGTCAGGTTGGGATAGCTTTCTTGTCCACACCATAAAACAGTCCTTTTACCCAAAATAGTGAAGCCCTGTCCTAAGTGCCTAATTACAGCAGTCCCTGATCTTATCCAACTCCTGACTGCCCTCAGGCATTACCCAATAAAGTGCAAATTGACCCAAGCCATTGACCGGGCCATTTTTAATTTATTAGTATGGGCACAGTCATATCTATTCACTGCAGTGATTTTTTAGTGTCTCCTTCAGAACAAGCTTTCTGATTAACAGTCACAGAGGGGAGAATTCAGCCTCAGATCAAAATATCCATTACACGAGTGTATAAACATAGTCTATTGCCTAAATATTGATATGTAAAGCCATGTGAAATGTTATATGTGTTTGAAAGCTAAGGAGATAGGGAAATATGTAATTAGACCTGTGCCATTCTTCAGTGGCATATGAGTTGAGGGAAAATAAACCAGAGAAAACCAGAGCTGTTTAAGGTGTAAATCAAACAGTGGATTTCCATTATAGCTAGATAAGTGAATGAATTTTGACCAGAGTTGAAATTCAGTTTTCCATGCAAAGAGCTCTGTCACCACCTGAGTTGTCTAAAGCTGCCAGAAACCTTCACATTGAACTGGCAAATATAACAGAGAACCTAGGCCCTTCTGGGAAGTGGAAGCCACCCATGATACTCCAAAGCATCTAAAATTACTGTAGATACCTCAGGGTGGACAACTGAATCAGGCCAAATAATCTCTTAAGATATTGTAGCAAGTGCCATTCTTAAGAGTTTATACGGTACACTGGGGCAGCAAGCCATCAATTATTTAAAATAAATTTGATCAGAATTTTCCTCTGGAGCTAAATTTGAGTAAAATAGAATGGCCTCTGCTTTTCCTGTAAAACTCTCTTAGCCTCCAAGTCAGAGCAGCCACATCCAAACTGGCTATTGGGAATGATCTCAAGCTTGAACTAATGCCTAGAATTGACAGGCTGTCCCAGGTTAAAATCACACCAAAGTTAATTGCAATTTCAGTGTAGGTGGAATGAAACTTCAGGACCCATGAATGTTCCTTCAAGCTATCTAATTAAGTAGAACAGACATAGTGAAGGGATTTGTAATATAGACAAGTAAATGGCTTCTGCACCTGAAAGTTCTGTTCATCCCACCTTGATGAGTGCCACTGGGGCCACAAGTGGCTAAAGACTAGAATTTCTTCTCTAAGAAGATGGAAAAAGCAGAATTTTAGAAAATTCCCCAGGTCATCCACCTGCAACTTCAAGAACATTAATAAAATTGGAAATCAGACCTAAGGACATACTTTCAGGGATTAGGCTTCTGTATTCTTTAAACTTTTCTCCCAATCCCTTTCTTCTTTTTGACAGCAGCAGGGATTATTTTCCACTTCAGTCATCACTCTAACAAAAGCATTGTACTAAAAATCTGCTGCTTTTTCTTTCTACAAAAAAATCTCCTGCTCAGACATAAGACCTATTTAATCTCAGTCCAGAGTAGTAACACAAAGGTTTTCTCCCCTCAAGCACAGGTTGCAAACCATTTTGTTTAATAGATGCCTATCAGGCAGGCCTGTGATTCCTCAAGTGTGAATGAAGCTATTAAACCCCAAACCTTATTACACAAATAATGTCCATTTTGATATTTCAAAGTACTTTTAGCAAGGTGCTCACAAGAGTGTTGTAAATGATCCGTAAACAGTGGAACACTACAGGGACAAATTGTAGATTGGACAATTTATTTTGACAAAAGCTTGCTGCCAAAGGGGAAGCCAATCACCATGGTCACTGGAGGGCCTGATCCTACAAAAGCTCCCCTCCTGTGTCTTGCTTGCTCATGCTGTGACACTGCCTAAATCAGGAAGATTAATGTTGTGAGTAAGGTATTCTTAGGTGAGCAAAGGGTTTGAGGTCCTGTATTTTGTAATCATACAAAACAGGTAGCTCCTTTACGTGCTTGTAGGTAATTCCCTAACATTTACAAATAATTCCTTTTATTCTTGCTGGCAGACACACCGTCACCCTAAGCACGATGAACTAAGACTGAAAAGAGGAAGTAAGACACCAAAAAAGGAACTAAGCAAGAATTTCGCATGACACTTTGAAAATGAAAGAAAAAATGGTCACTTCTTGAAAGCATAAATTTCTTCAGTATTCCTGACCTCCACGAAAGTGGAAAGGTGAGGTAAAAAGCCTATTTTCCATTCAAGTGTATAATTTTTGATGTTTTCAGTTTATCCCAAACAAATTTAAAAATTCTGAATTTCAGTGGTGCTTTTTTATATTAATTTTCTTTACTATATATCAAAACAAGATTAAATCCTGCGTGACACCATCTCCTGTTTCTAAACTATGGAGATAGTATCCAATAGCACAGGAAGATAACCCTTAAAATTCCACTACCTGGAACCAGCTGACGTGACAGAACTGGTGATGGAGACTTCAAAAGGACTGTGATTTTGTGACATTTGTTATATTATTTTGAAGGTCAGTAAGGGACCAATTCTGAAGGAAATCAGAAGACACAGCTTCGTGTTAATCTATGCCACCCATCATTTTTTTGTTCTTGAAGCTTATTTCAGAGTTGCTGTGGTGGGTTTCACCTTGGCTGCCTTCTGGATGCCCACCTAGCCAATTTCTCACTCCTCCCCCTCAATAGGACAGCAGGAGAAAAGATGGAAAAGCAGAGGGTTTTTTTTCCCCTCACATCTTTTCTCACTCCTCTCTCACAGCTGATACAGTGTTTTTAATTCCTTTTTGTCACAGAGACATCACCAGATTTGCTGAAGAAGCAGCCCTTGGCCAGTGGTGAGGCCAGTTTGGAACCAAGTGTGTCCCACATAGGGTCAGCCCCTGATGTCTTCTCACAAAAGCCTCCTCCACTCCCTAAACCTTGCCATATAAACAAATACACCCTCACATCCATTAATCTGATATTAACTTCTGTCACAACCTAATCTGCATGTTGGGAATGACTACTCAGCATCAGAGCATTTACATTCTGCTCTTGTATTAGCTCAAAATACTCATCATGTGCCTTCATACTAGGTTTATTTCCAAGTGCACCTGTGGCACAGTTGGAAACTGGATATGAGGATGATGAAAGCAGCTGTAGCCATGTAGTTGGTCTCCAGTGATTCTCAGACTGCCTCGTTGTGCATTTCTCATTAGGAGGGTGAATAACACAAACCGTTTGGGTTTTTTTTCTTAGAGGCACCTTAGGCATCATTATCTTACCCTTAAGCTTTGCATGCTAAGAATGATATCAAACCCCAAATTCAATACAGAAAGGTTCCCTCAGGACTCCAACCAATATTCAGTCTAGATTCCATGCTCTTACTCACAGGTTCTTTTTTAGGATTTGCCATGTAAGTCTTTCCTTTAGCTAAGTACAAATCAGAAAAACATTCCAGGAACAAATCTGGAAGCTCAAAATCATTGGAACACTAAGCCAGAGGTGTAAATTGTTCCACATCTTGCAGCACCAGTGCCCTCTACAGTCAGTTGTCCTCATCCTATAGTGAAAGCTGATTGGAAACCAAACCCAAAAGAATTTTATACAAATGAGTCTTAAACCCAGAAATTGACCTAATGACAGTTGTAAGTCTTTGACAGATGTTTGGAACCCCTGAAGCTCTAATATTTGGATATCTGTGGGGCTAACTTTGAAACTAGACCAGCTTTGAGATGTAGGTTGAAGCATATATATGATTTCCAGAGATCCTTTCCAGCCCCAGTTATTCCCTGTATCTATGATACCGTGTTCATCTAATCCCTGATAAACTGCTAAAAATTAATTTTTAACTAAAACAATAGCTATGGAACACAAATAGAGTTATCTGCCAGCAAAAGGGACAGCTAATTCATCTGTTGCTGAACACTGTTTTCAGATGTAATCACAATGTTTCCTGCCTCGAATTATTGGCATCGAGCTTGTAAATGTATCCCCTAAGGGAGGAAAAACACTGTAAATAACTTGCCTTTAAAGAGGAGGTTTATTGGATTTTTACACCAGACAACACGAGCTCTGGTTAAATGTTGAGTGATATTTATGTCTTTGTACATCCAGCCATACCTCAGCTGCTTTTTTTTATTATTATTATTATTTTTTTTATTTCAGCATTAATGAACGTAGAAATCATTGATATTCACTTCCAGTCTTTCTAGTATTCAAAATATTGACACATTAAAGGAGGCTGAATATGGCAGCTGAAAAAAGAGTGTTTTCCAATTTCTTTTACTACCTCATGAATTAAGGAGAAAAAAGAGGTGGAGGGGGAAAAAAGGAGAGATGAAAACAGAGATGAAATTAGTCTGCTGGTAGACATGTCCAATAAGACTGAATGGCCTAAAGGGAATATGAGCACGGGTTTTCAACATGCTCAGCTGAACTGTGAGTTGTTACCAGTTTATCAGGCAGTGCAATTTACACAGCCCTCAAGGGATATTGGATATGGATCAGTACAAGTGTCATGGGAGCACAAATATAGCTGAAGTCTGCTACACTGTGTGGCACAAGGTGCTGAAGCATTTGGCTAAGAACTTGATTCTTAGTTTGTCAGACATGATGTGCTAGTTCAGATCCCTGGATCAGTCCATCTCAGAGCTCCCTGCCTTATATAATTGCTCAGCAACACTTTCAGCCTGTTTATGCCATGGGCACGGACACTACAATGCAAGTTGGCCTGGTGCAAATTATGCTGGCCTGATTTTCTAAAGGCAGCTGCATATATGTGGTAAAACCCTTAAAATTTATTTAGCCCTATTCCAAAGGTGAAAATTTCCCTCTGGAGAAGTCAGAACAAAATGTGTTGCTTCTTTGAGAGAGCCTGATCTCAGATTTTCACATGGCCATTCTCTTTGTAGCTAGCTACATAGTGTAATTTCTCCCAATTTACATGTCAAGAGTCATCTCTTCTTTCACCACACTACAGAGAAAATAAGTTAGAGAAAAGTCCTCTTTCTCTATCTTTATGGGATGAAAAGAGAGCTGCTGTTTGGTGACCTGCTTGGTCCTGTCAGGCTGGGTTAGACAAATTGTTGGAACATTTGTAATACTGAGTTCTTCAGGTGGCGTCCCTTACGACAGGATTCATCTAACTAAATGTGGGTGCTAATGTGCATTTCAGCAAGTCACTTTCGATTCTATTTACTGCCAGGGAGGATGTAGTAATAGAGACAATGGAATTTAGAGTGTGATTCATCTCATCCTAAACAGATGCCTACATTTGTTCAGAGGAATTGCATCCTAAACTCCATTAACTGAATTGATCAGATCTCTACTGGTGATAATGGGAGCACAAATAACCAGTTAAAATTGTAGGTGACTGTGCTGAAAGTCAGGTGAGATTGATGAGTCCTACCCCTTGTTTCTGAAACCTACTCAGACAGAGGTGTATGTTGTACACCCAGCTGCTCCGTCCTGTTAAAACTGAGGTCCTTTCCTGGAGGATTTCTGTTTTCATGGCCATGGAAATTCCTGCAGTCTGGTGCAACAAAGAAATTCCCATGCCTTCAGATTTTAGCAGGAAATTAGTGTGGAGCTGCTAGCAGTAGAAGCTTGAAGCTTAACCACCTACTACTACCCATTTTGGAGGTTTAAGACCTTTTTTTTTAGAGTTGATCCAAAATGCCCTGCATGTAAAGCAAATAGACGGATGCCACCTCCTTCAACAATTATTAGATCTTCCTAAAATAAGGATGGTCAGTACTCAAGTTAGCGAAAAAGCACATTTAATCCACTCTCCAGTTTCCTGCAAAAGTTGCAGTATGTGAAGAGTTAAGTGTAGTAACTGGGTGGGCATACATATGATAATTCCATAAGTTCTCTTCCAGACCTCAGAAGGAAGTATGGTAGATGTCAAAACTTTTCTTGCTTAATTTTAAATCTTGCTGTTTGTCTTATCCTGCTTTGTCCAGGTTAAAACCATTTTAATTAATACAACTTGTGAGTAGAATTATAATATATAATTCTTAGTGGATGAAAGGTTTTATAACAGGTTTTTTTTTGTTATCAATTTATTGTTATCAACATGTTTACAGACTATTTTACTGGTGTGCACTTCATCTCATCTGACGAGAGAGATGACACGGTCTCAGAATAAATTACTTCACATATTCATATGCTGGACCTGGGAATCTATTTTCTTTCCAAACAAGGGATTATTTAGTCTCCAACTAACTCTCTGGTCTTGAATGCTATACATGAAGCAAAGGTCAGTTGTAATTTATGATTAATTTTGTGTTCTTGACTTGAGTTCAATTTAAACAATGAAATTAATACTTTAGTAATTAAACTTTTACCTTCACTGAAACAAGAAGAAAGTGCTAAGATCAGGATACAATACTGCATATCCATGAAAACATGGTAGCCTGGAATCTATTTTACATGCATTGTAGATTACATTTGCATCCAGTCCCATCACTTCACTCTGACAGCAAAGTGCAAAGAGACCTCATGCAAGTGAAAGGCACATCTCTCTTAATTACTTGCATGTAAGTAGAAAAACATTTCCTAATTTTTAAAAGTGGACTGTCAATTAGGAAAACAAGATCAGAAGCATTTTTTTCCCTATACTGGCTTCTTTTAAATACTTCAGCTATTTACTTTGACAAGTTGTATCTCCCTGTACAGCCTTTTTTCCTGTAATGATATTTATTGTTTTACATGTTTTTTCCTCTTCTGCCTATTAGTCTTTTATAATTCTGTCCATAGCTGTAGTGAAAGGAAATGTTTGGACAATTGTATTAAGGGTCCAGTTAGAGCGTTTTGCATGTTTTTAGCCTAATTTTAAGATGTGATATCCAGGTCTCTTTTGGTGTCTGTTTCCTCTGTATCATCACCAGGATATGCATGTGTGTGTTCTGTACTTCCTTTTTCATGAATGGCCTACAGATGCCACTAGAAAGGGTTTGCATGTCTGGCACTCTGCTATTTCTGCTCGTCTGCTTCCGAGATCAGCAGATGGAGATTGGGTAATTCTGCGGCGCCGCAAGTCATAAACAAGTTGGTATAAATATCACTGTCTCAAATATTATGCTGAGGTTGCTCCACTTGAACTTCTGCCTCACCAGAGCTTTGCTTAGGGTTGATAGCATATGCTGCATACATTTGATTGGTTATTGTCTCCATCCCAATCATTACACAAATCCACATCTGTTAAATTGCATCTAAGTTTTACTCATCTTTAGACTAGAACTGACTTCCATCTTGGGAAGTGCACTCCACGATTCACAGTAAAGCCTACCTTTATCCTTCCTTCCTTCCTTTGATGAGCAAACTAATGGGAAATATCATTATCCCTAACACCTGGTTATTGCCCAGGAAAACTGCTAGGATAGTTCTCATTGCCAGATTGTGGATTCTGACTCTTTGCAGTAGAAGGAAAACTTTTTACACCATTTGCATGCAGGACATACTCTGCTATTCAGCTACAAGAGGCGTACATATAAACCCAGATTTTTAGAGACAGCCACATAAACCACTACAGCAAAAAGCAAAAACAAAACACAGGCAGATATTCTGATGGACTTTCAAAACTTGTGGAGCAATCTCAGTCAGAACCTATCTCAGTGTGTCAGTTAGAAAGGTTAACAGCCTGCTGCTCAGCCTTTAACAGAAATGACAGCTCAGACCCTGGAGAACTCATCCTCTCTCATTGAACAATAGGAAAAATTTGAAAAAAGTGCAGTAACATCTACCACCTTCTTGTCAAGACCATTGCCACTGTAGCCTGGAGAGCCCAGCCTCTCAGTGTAACAGTTTTCAGTAGTCATTAGAAGGTCCCTGTCCTCTGTCCACCAAATGTCCCAGGCTCACTGTTCATTCCCACTAGATCCTCTCATTCCCTCCAACCCCACAATTGTCACAGGGAATGTTTGTAATCTGAGTTACTAACACTCCTTTCACCCCATAACACTCATGTTAGCCCAGGTTAGCTCTCAGATCCACTTCACATGGCAGCCCAGTAACTGTTTATAGTGGCAGAACTGGAGAGGACACCAAGTAGACTGAAAGAGGGAAAGGCAGCAAGGAGGAAAAATTCATAATCCACTTCTGTTACTGGAATCACTTCATAAAAAAAACCAACCCAGTTTCAGTTTGAATCAAGGTGTCAATGCACCCTGTAAACATTTCTGTATGGAGTAGCATGTTTGGTGTTATTCAAGTTTCCTTTTTTTAAGCAAGGTAGAACTGAGAACAGAATCTGTCCACTTCAAAACACTGGAAAATAATTAATTTTATTTTAAATATTAACAACTGGCAGACTTGGAGAGTGTGAAAGGAGCAGGTTGGGAATATATATCATTTGGATAAGAAAGGAAATTGAGTGTAAGAGGATGTCAACAGAAAAAGAAAGGAAGAAAAGAAAGAAAGGAAAGAAAAGAAAGAAAAGGAAAAGGAAAGGAAAGGAAAGGAAAGGAAAGGAAAGGAAAGGAAAGGAAAGGAAAGGAAAGGAAAGGAAAGGAAAGGAAAGGAAAGGAAAGGAAAG
>VZRJ01002570.1:52277-73588 GCA_013397565.1 Ptilonorhynchus violaceus | reverse complement strand
AAAAGAAAAGAAAAGAAAAGAAAAGAAAAGAAAAGAAAAAAAGAAAAGAGAAAAGAAAAGTTAGTTTTACCTGATTTGAGGAATGGAGAAAAACAACAACTCACAATAACAGAATTAAAACCTTCTAGTCACAGATGGAGATAAGACAAGGATGTGTTTATATAGACCAGACTGCAATGATTCAAGCTGTTAAGTTAAAAATTTCAACATGAGAAAACTGTTATGACAATAAATCTTTGATTACTTAATTAACAGGAAACCTGATAGTTTAATTATTTTTGTTTTCTTTTAGGACAGCATTGCAAAAATTAAAATAATCTACTAAACTTTGATAAATGAAAAAGAGTAATTTCATTTCAGTGCAATGACAATGTCTTCTTCTAAAACAGGATACTTACATAACTGTTTATATTATTTTCTGTTATGCTTAATGTAATTTATCATTAATAATACAAGAAATGAGCAATAAATAACTATAACACAGTAACTGAAAAACAGACATCAATTTTCATGCAAGACAAATTTTGTTAGAAAAGAGGTTCTTTTTCAAAAATTGAGACTTTTTATGAATAATAATGACAGTGATTTTCCCTTTTTCATCATGTTTTCTGCTGCAGTTTTAATGAGGTTTTAACAATTACATAATTAGATGAAAAATGAAAGCTTTATGAAGTATTTTGTGTTTTCCAAGATATTGATAGATTTATTTGAAGAACATGGTATTTGAAAAGGTTTATGTTAACCAAAAACAAGCAGAGAAACTAAACCGCCCCTCCACAAACAACCAACCAAACAAAAAGAAAACCAACCCCAAAACCCAACAACTATGAAGTTATCAGCTGGGATACAGCAGGAAATGTGGTGAGCTGTGGAAAACAGACCCATTTAAAACTAGGCGAAGCAGAACATTTTTTCAGAATATTCCCATTATTAATATAATTGGTTTCTCTTGGCTCAGTCAACTGCAGCGATTTTTCTTGTGGTCTGAGTACTGAACTGCACCGACTGGAATCAGGGGGGAAGCAGCAGCAAGGACTGCTGAGCTGTGTGCCACTCCCACTGTGAGTGGGGAGACCTCCCCACAGCCTGTGCCCTCTGTAATGTGCAGACACTCTCCAGCCTTCATCTGTCATAGAATCACCCAATGGCTTGGGTTGGAAGGGACCTTAAAGACCATCTAATTCCAGCCCCCCTTACGTGGGCAGGGGTGCCACTCACTAGATCAGGTTGTTCAGAGTCCTACATTAAAAAAAAAAAAAATAGAGGTTTCTTGTCCTTAAAGCAACATTTTCTGTTCTGTGTTGACTCTGCATGAGGAATTATACCCAACTTCCAGGAGAACTGAGCTGTGCTAAGGCACTGTCCCTTCAGTGGTGTCAGTGTTTGCTCGCTGCTTACTCATATTTTCACCTCAATGCTCATTCCCACAAATACATATAAAAAGAACAAAGAGACCAGTTTGTTGATGTTAAGGTTGCTACTGGGAATTCTGACATGTAAAATCCGTGACTATGAGGAAGTTCCTTTCCTAACTTTTATCCCCCTTTCTATCTATAGTCTGTTCTGCTTCAGTAGGGTAGTGGGACAAGTCTGTTTATCAGCCAAATAATTATTGTAACATGTAGTCACCAATAAAATGCTGTCATAAAATCATTTTAAAAACATGATCTCACTGCAGTAAATTATATAAAATTAAACAGAAGGATGAAGGTAACTTTTGTTTCTCTTCCTTCTTTTTTAAACTGAAATTAATAATAGTTTATCACGACAAAGAAATGGGTCCAATGTGATCAGAATCAACAATGGCACTGTGAAATCTGGAATTGCTCCAAGTTATTCATAGAACAAATTTAATTCTTATCCCTGTATTTCTTACTAAGGCTTTTGTCTAAAACAGCTCTTAGTGCTAGTAAAAAAGTAAGGGAGACATGAACTTTCTTTTCATCCATTCTATAAATTACCAAAATCATAATTTCCTGCTTAAGCACACATTTTCATGTGGTTTTTATTATCATTTTTATGATATCTCTCTGCAAGGATTAAATAGCCTCTCAGCTATATCTAACTGTACTATAATATTCTGAGCAAGACCCTGTGACCTCGAATGAGATCTAGATTAGCAGAAGTTTGTAGTGCTTTTAATTGCCCACAGTTTAAGAATCAGTGTTTCTCAAACTCGGGCATTACTCTTTTAGTTCTATGTGCTTTAACCCTCTGTGTGAAATGAGGTGAAACATTATTTAATTATTTCCTTTTTTTGTATAATAAACCACAAACTCTGCAAGCTGTTCCTCTAGTATAAAACAATGGCATGCAGGAAATATTCATTGACTTTGAAGTGGGACTTTTGGGTAGCTGCAAGGTATTCTTTTATATTCTAATTATCCTTGTTCCATCAGTGTGATAGAAAATATAAAAAGCAATCTGCAGATCAGACCTCTTGGACAGCTTTAGCACTGAATTCTGGGAGTGCAAGGAAATTATTCAGGAATGAAAAAGAAAGAAAGCAGGAAAACCTCAGAATAGTAGGGAAAAAAACCCCCAAACCTGCAATGTTAAATGTAGAAGTTAGTTTGATTAGAAATAGAAAATCAACATTCCAACAGTATTCATTACTAGAAGAGGATTTTACAGGGATCAGTACTAGGACAGATGCTGTTAAGCATTTTGATCAGAAACCAAGAAGAAATTGCAAAATTGCCTTTGATTTTAAATGTTTAGACTTGTTTGTGAGCTAACATTAAAGATCATGGTGAGTTCATACTCACTGACAAGCAGGGCCTCATCAGAGGTGTGAAGATCAAAGGCAGCTTTGGCTGCAGTGAGCACGAGATGGTGGAGCTCAGGATCCTGAGGGCAAGGAGATCTGCTTAGAAGTGTCCCCTGGGATAAGGCCCTGGAGGAAAAAGTGGGTTAATATTCACATCCTCCAAGATCAAAAGAGCTCCATTCCAATGAATAAGAGGTCAGGAGACCCCAGTGCAACACAGGCATGGACATTGTCCAGAGGTTCCAGAGGAGGACCGTGACAATGACCAGGTGGCTGGAACATCTCTGCTGTGAAGAAAGTCCAAGAAAGCTGGAATTTTTCAACCAGGAGAAGTCTCGGGAAGATCTTATTGTGGCCTTTTAATATATAAAAGAAACTTGAAAGAAAGACAAACACCAAAGACTGTAGGGACAGGACAAGGGGCAGTGGATTTAAACTGAAAGATGGCAGGTTTCAATTGAAAATAAGGAAGAAATTTTTTGTGATGAGAGTGACAAGATACTGGGATAGTTTGACCAGAGAAGCTGCGGAAGCCCCACTACTATGTCTTGGAGAAACAGAAAATCCATTAAACAAGGACTGAGTTAGGGGTTTTGTCTGCAGCAGAACAGAATTCAGGCAGTTCAAACATCTGATAAGTGTATTGGATTCAGATCCAAACATTAATTCTTGGAATTTGATAGCATTTCAATATAACGTATTAATTTTGCTCGTGATTGGTAGGTGTTGGCTTGATGTAACACTCCTGTAGAATGTTTTAGTCTGAGGTCCTACACTAATCTGCTCCCATTGTTTTAACTACACCTTAACTCCATTAAAATAAGTGGTAGTTAATTACTCCTAGCAACTCCTGTCAGTGCCATGACACCAAGTTGTGCTATGATTGTACATTTACAGCATAGTTCTGGATTTAGGACTAGTGTTTGTGCCATAGCAGAGAATGTTCAATGGGCAGCCTGAACCCAGCATTAATCATTGGTATAGGAAATTTCAGCTGCACTACTGAATACATCCATAGATCATTGTTCACATACCCCGAGCCATTGTAAGACTGTCTGTGATAAGGTCATGAAAAAATCAGATTATGTGATTCAAGTTACAATAAATCTCTTTTTGAATACATATATGACATCTTTTAGAAACAGAAGGAAATGATTAATGAAATTTTTTAAGACAAATGAGAGTTACCTTCCCATGTTCTTATTTCATTGTTTTTCCTTCTATTGGTTTAGTTGCTCAATGGGGTGAAAATGAATCAAATATTAGTATATTTCCCAAAAATATGATGATTGCAACTAGTAAAGAGAGGGTTTTAAAGACAGAAACAAAGGTCTTGAATATACTTTTACATGCATTAGAAGCCTTTTCCCAGTATTCCTCAGACAGTTAGAAATTTCAGTCTCATCCTGGGTCATCTGCAAGATTTATCTGTGCTCTAAACAGGTAGGATGTGAACCATCACAGATCACAAGACTTAACCTCAGGGTAAAGAAAGACCAGAGCTTATAGATTGCTCAATATTACACTAAAATAGACCCATTCTTATCAAATTGAAGAAAACTTCATTGTATCAGCCTTTAATATGCATGGAGTTCAATCATATTAAAAGTTTTGCCCTAGAAAGTCACACTCTCACTTATTTTGAAAATGATGCTAAAGCTTCAACCTCTATAATAACTTTAGCAGGTAATCCACCATATTGAGCACTGCTGATATCCTCATAGCCTTAATTTACCAGAACCTAACTTGATAGCCAACCTTACACCTGGATTAACTTCATCCAACGTTAGCATTTTAAGGATCTTTCTTTGTTGGTTATCTCAGACCTTGTTTACAGTAAGTGCAAGGAGAATAAACTTTGTAAATAATTTGGCTCTTAGGTCTCTCTGCAGGAAGATTTCTCTCTCTCACGACATGTGAGAGAATTTGAAACAGTCATACTCATGATTTTAACACTTTGGTTAATATATGAATGCAGAATGAATTGGATTCTTGATTTTCACTAACTCATATGTGCCAGGCTGCCAAGATCTTCACGCTACCCCATGATGAATGAAATGCTCAAAAATCCGCTTAAGGTAAATCCCTCAAAGTTTTTCAACTCCTTTCCCAAGCTAGGCAAAGAACATCTTTCACACTGGGGCTGTTTTAGCCCTCTCTCTGCCAACCATTCCCTGGTACTTACACAGGGCTCAAAAAAGAGCATAAAGGCAGTGCCAGTGAAAAAAAGGCTGGAATGCTCTATTCAAATGCTCATGGGTGATTAAAAGATATTAGGCACTAATACCTAAGGTATTAGGCAACGTTGGTGGGGCTGCTATGGCTACTTGTCAGCACCCAGAATCTTCCTTCGGGATTAATATGATATTAATGGCTTCTTTTCACTCCAGGATCCATCTGGGGTAATTTTTATTGTTTTGTGACACACTTTTATACATTTGGTCCCTCCCTTGATCCTCAGCTCCATCCATGTCTCCACTTTTCAAGGCCTCCACTGTTTTCCGAGACCTGCATTTCTCTACGTGTCACCCTTGTGTTAGTCACAACTAATACATTCTGCATAGAACAACTGCTTGTTATTGCCACCTATGTAAAACTCTGGTTGACTCATGATAAACAAAAGTAAATCAAATTAATTACAGACATCTGGTTAATTAGAGAAATTGCTCTCACAGATAAACCAAGTACAACAAAGCTGCAAGCAGGTCAGGAAAGGTTCAGACAGAGCAAGGCTGACAAGCCTCAGTCCTGAGGTCTTGCAAACTCATTGCAAAGCTTATGACCTGTTACTGCCCATGGCTGTTCTGCATGGCAGGATTACAGTTAAAATTTAGTCAATAGAGATTCTTCTGGGAATGTTTCTTAGGAAGATATAATTTGGGTATTGTTTATTGCCTTCCAGAGAAGCCTGTTATTTCCATTGAACAATATAAATCTTCCGTGTTTATCCCACGAAATTTAGTTGCTTAAACAAGGCAATTTTCCCTGGAGATTTAAATGAAGTTCCAAACAAAGTTTAGGTAGCAGCTTGTGTCCAAACCTTATGTTGTTATTCTAGTTTTCTGTGATAGTTTTTGTCTTGCATGTGATTCCTGTGTTTTCACTTTATCTGTATCATGCTGGACTGTTGATGTTTTGACAATGTCCTTAATTCTCTTAGCACAATCTCCCAGTTCTCTCTGCTTTTAAACAGTACCAAATGTTTCATTATTTCTGTTTACAGTGCCTTTCTGCCAGCAGATTTCAGAATTGAAACAATATCTCTCCTGCAACCATCCAATGTCCCTCACCTTCAATGATTAGCATTAGACTATTCATATGGGCTTTGCTTCGGAGCCACTTTGTAGCTGTGGCCACCAGTCAAGGGATGTGGTCCATAAGCTGGATCCATTCCATATTTCCTTCCATTAAAACTAATTCCCTGAGTGAATGGAATTGTGAAGATAATTTTATTTGCAAGCTCTTCGTCTCAGCGGTGATACACTTTCGAAGCTGAGAGTCTCAAGATTAAGTCTTGAAGTTAAAATATGCAAAATTTGCATATTCATTTTCTGAAAAAATAATAATTCCCAAGTATGAACATTCTGTGTTAGTCTGTGTATTATTTTCACTTTTTTTAAAATTCACTGTTAACTCAGACAGGTAACAATTTTTCATTGTTTTAAAATTTAATTAATGGCGGCTGAGCCTTGTAGCTACCTAAGTAAAAACTCTTAGCCTTAGACAGAGTTTAGCAATGGAAGATTATTTTGCTATGCTCTTTTCCATTCCTTCCCTCGACCCTAATGGGCAGCAAATGGGGAGTTTTCAACACGCAGCTGCTGTGAGACAACTGTGATTAGCAAGGTAACTCAGTCCTTTGGTATGAATTCCACAAATTTTTGGTTCAGATGGCCTTGCTATTTCCAAGATCTGGGAGCCACATTGAACATCAGCCTTTAGCAAAATGATTTTAGACATCTACACATGGGCAACAGAAACTGAATAATCTAAACCAGCCTCTCCAAACCATAGAGTCCAGACAGATATTTAGGTGACTAAAGGTGGGTGTCTACCTTAAGATAAACTGAAATGTTTTATAAGATGTTGTATAAAATCCACTGAACAAATTGTTTAGAGTACTGCTGAATACAATTAAAGTTTAACCACGCATCAGACACACTTAGAAAATACCCATAACGCCTACAGACACAAAAAGGTAGACATCTAAATTTATGTGATGTCATCTCAAACTGAAATCCATTCTTACTGCCTAAACTCACACAAATTTTCCTAAAGACCATTTTTCATTTTAGTGTATTTATATTGAAAGGTAAAATTTCCCCTCTCCTGAAAAAGAAATCTGTACTGGCAATCATTAACATTGGATTACAAATTTGTTAAAGAAGTTGGATCATTGCTAGAAAATTACCTACTTTTTGCTTCCTCTTCTGTTACTGAGAATGCAACCATAGAAAAAAGTGACAAAACTATCATTATAATCTGGTTATTTCCATTGGCTGAAGCAGACCCTGACAGCACAGGGTATTCCAACATAATTCAAAGCTAAATGTAACACTAATATTTCATAAGAAAAATATTCAGCATTGCTGCTCTGCTTCTGTAAGCTTTACATACTTATAAAGAGTGATGTCAATGTTATGCTTAAATGAGAATTCGAAGTTTTTCAATTACGATTGCAGCTTCCAAACACCAGTCTTGCACAAAGCCAGCATAGGCCCTACTCAATTTCCATCTCAATCCTAACCAACTACAGCGTATCCACTCTGTCTCCATTAAGAATAAAAAAAGAAAACCAGTTCTTATCCATGCTCAGTTTAGTAAAGAATTCAAAGAAATCACATCAGAAGGCAGGAGAAAAAAAATTTTCTGTTTGCGTCCTGAAGTTGTTGGAATATCTACAAAATTCTGCTACCTATGGAAAAAAAAACCCTTAACACACTTATAGCCTTTCTTTATAGTTGACATTTCAAAGACCTTCAGCTTACTGGTAATGGCACAGAGAATTTTCTGGCTGGTACATCACAACCATCAGAAAAAGAGAGATTTCTTCAGAAATCACAGAAGAAAAGGACAATTACCTATCTGGCTTTCAAGTGGGAAACATTTTACGTCTGTTTGCTTTAGCACTTGAGACTTTTCAAGCCATCTTCATAAATCTTTCTCCAGCATCACAGTGGTTAATAAAACTAAATGTGACCTTGTGCAAAATATGCTAGATTTTAATTATAATGGGATTATGTGTTAGATTAGGGCTAAATGTATTATGCTGTCACCCAATATGTCAAAGTTGGCAAACATAGCAATGCTTGGCCTGCTGCACTTTTTTTTTCTTGAAATCTGTATCATTGGCCTGGATCCTGATACCTGAAGCTTTAACTTTTTTTTTTTCTTATTTGCAATGCACTTTTTTTTTGTCTTCTTGGATGTGAATGAGCCAAGCACCACAATATTGCATTATTTGTCAGAAAGTTTGTGTCTATGTGTGTACAGTTGCTGGCTAATAATCTATGCTAATTTTTTTTTTTTTTGCTGTTTCAGACTGAAAAAGACAGATGGAATCTGTATTTTCAAGCCTTCTAATACATCTATGTACACAAACACATCATATGTCTTTCTAGGTATAGATGGACATGTGCATACACTGATGAAGACAGAATATTTGTATGCTACACATCATTACAGCTGATTGTTACGTTTTACTAAATGAAATGTTACTATTGGATTTTGCTTTATGAAAGCTAAAATATTCAATAGAAATAGCAGTTTTAGACCTTGTTTTATGAAAATCTGGAGGATTTTTTGGTTGGGAATTTTAGGGAATGGGGAGAACAGGAGGAGGGAAGAATTGTCAGATGAAAGCAAACTGCAAACTGCCATGGAAGTCTTGGGAGTAACTGGTGTGAGTCAAAGTAACCTGCAAAGATAATCCTTGCCCTGAAACAGACTGAGTGTGATTCCCTAAAAAAATTCAACCATCATTATGTGGTTGATGGTAGATAACTCAGACTCATATTTAATATTTGTAAAAAAAGAGGAAAACAAAAAAAGGCATGTATGAGAAACATACTAAAACCTGAGTTTGGAAAAGAACTTTGAATTCAGAATATACTTCTGCTCATGGCTGATAACTTTTGATGTTGCTGTGGAGAGATTTCTCAATCTGTTTGTTGTTCTTGTTACTCATGAATGAAATAAGCTCAACAGCAACACAAGACCTCTTATTTATAATAAAATAAAAGTGCAGAGAGTGTGAGTCTGTTGGGGGCTGGCAGGAAGGACTGGAATATTATTTCTGAAAGGAACTTAGTTTTTGACAGGTAATTGATTGATCTTTAATCACCTCTTCAGTCCAAATAGGGATGCTCATAATACAACTTTCCCTCCTCCCTTGTCTGTTTGGATTATCACTCTACATGTCATGCCAAGCAAGAGACGACCTTGATTTTGGAGTGAAACTGTAACTTCACTAGATTATAAATAATTTATAACAGCTCATTCTTCTGCCTTCACCTGGCTTCCTCCCACAGCCAAAAATAATTAGAAAGTAATTAAGCCATCAAAAGCAAGGCAGGACTAAATTACAGTAAATTAAGCTACTAGATAGCTGGTAAGAGAGTCTCAACTGCTGTAGGAGTTAAGGATGGAAAAGATGGGAGCAAAAATTATTATTTTGATAAAATCTCCCCACTGCATTTCATGTAAAGCAATGATATGTCTTTTGTGAACTGTCTAACAGAATTTTAAAATATGCCTAGAATAAGGAAACTAAATACCACTTAACTTATCACCTCCTCAGGCATTAAGAGTGAAAGTTTCCCTGAGAGGCTCATTTGCCCTGTAATTTTCCACTCACCATTTTTCATCTCCTTTACTAATTTATTTATTTATTTATTTTTAGCTCCTTGTTCCTGATCTCTCCAAAACTGTGTTTTCTGAGAGAAAAATAATGGAGAGAAGTAGAAAAGGTGGGAGGGACTTAAAGGGAGTGTTATGGAGCAAAGTTGGGATGATAAACCCATTTCAGGAAGCTGGAAACAGGAGAGCAGACAGCTGCTGAGATCAGGATGGAGTAAATCATGTCAGAACTGTGTCATATTTTTATCAAAATCCCAAAGTCTTTGCTTTAAACAATTTTTTTTCCCTATTTATAAGAGTCTGTGCCTGGCTCTTTTCCAGAGTTTTGTCCCAAGCTCATATAACTGGATGATCCCTGACATCCCAGAGATGTTGTCCTGCTCACTCTCGGGTCCAGCTCAAGCTTTTTGACAGGAATACAGTGCATCCAGCCATATGCCAGAATCCCTCTTTCCCTTCCTGCCACTTCACACTGCTCAGAGAACTACTGAAAGGTGTGCAATTCTCTGTGGCATACAGAGATGCCAAGCAGCACAAACAACTCCCACCAGCTGCCCTTCTGCATGTTGGTAAGGGAGAGGAGAAGGAAACAAAGATGAAGGGGAACCTGTGCTCTGTCAAGGCACAGAGGCTTGATGGCACCGTGGGATCTGGGGGGTGTGTGCACGCAGCTCAAAGGTGTGCAGCCACAGAGCAGGAGGACAGTCCCAGCCTGCCTTTAAGCTTGTTTCTGCTAGCAGTGTTGTTCTGGCATTCAGATGCTTTCCTAAGATCCCAGCAAGGCTGGGCAGCCCCTGTGAGCTCTGACCTCCCTGCACACCACTGCCCAGGAGTACCTGAACTGCCTCGTTTTTAGATACTTCAGATACGACTTCCCAGCGAAACCTGTTGATTTCTAAGGCAGATACTGCAACATCCACCCATGAGGTCTAGATTTCCTGACCTCCTGACAGGCACTGTGGCAGCTACAGTCCAGCACCTCCCTTTCTGTGCACTGTGTATCAGCACCATAAACTAGGGGTACCCTCTTGTCTCACCCTTGCTGTGGCTCTGCAGCTCTGGTCAAATTTTAAATGCAGCAATCATCATTTCATGAGCCACCCACAAGCTACCATGCTGATGGGCTGGTCCTTCTGCTGCCTTGCTATTACAGAGCTGAAATCTTCCTTGTGATGCTTTCTGCAGCCCTAAGGAATGCACCTCAGCATTGGACCACTGAAGCATCAGGGGGATTTTTGTAATTCTTGCATGCAAAATATAACCTGCTGCAGGTAACAATGACTTTGGACTTGCATTCCAATAGGCAGGAAGTGTTTTAAAACCTCAATATTGCAGAGAGAACAGTGAATTGGAAGAAGAAAAGGCTGTCTGCATGTATAATTTTGGATGATGGGACAAACAGAGGTCTACAAATCCAAAACACATGTACAGGATATGGCTCATTTCTGTATTTTGAAGTAGTAGCTTTATAATACAAGCACAAGTGTACAGATGAATAAAGATTTTTCATCACTTTTTTCTTCCCCCAAACACAAAGCCTTTATCAATGACATGGCCACTGTTAAAAACATCCAAAACCAAAACCACTCAGACTGGCAGTGTGATATCTTGCCAGTATTAGGACAGGGAGTTGGAAATGTCTCAATGAGAAATAAAAAACCAAAGTAAAAGATGGCATCCAAGAAATTTATGGACATAGTGTCTTCTGGAAAGTCTTATCCATATAGCTGCCAACAAGAAAAACTATCCTCTGCCAACAAGGGGAAACAGTCTGGATGGCTACAGTGAAATATTTAGTTCATACTAACAGATCACATCAAGAACCACAAATCTGGCTCTTTTACCCAAGATGAATGTAATGGCGACTATGCTAAAACCATATCAAATTAATGTCAGATGTAGGAGATTCTTTTTACTTCCCTATAAGGACCCTGAATTCAGGCTTTGAGTCTAAGCCACTTGATTTAAATACTTCCGTACAGAGAAACAGAGGGTTCTTGAAGAAAATTTATTTGTTTGCAACAGGTTGGCAACATAGTTGGAAAAATGTTCTTAATCCGAGGATGCCAGTTCTGGACAAGCATGTGGACCTTGGCTGGTGGAAATACACTCAGTTGCTCATGGCAAATACAAATGAAAGCAGAATTCAGATTGCTCCTGTGGCTTATTCAGACATCCTTACCTTGTAAAGAACTTCTGTTGACTCTTTACTCCTAAATTAAATGGGAGACAGAGAATGATCCCCGGTTCTGAGGAGAACAAGTGGCATGACCTTATGTCCATATTGTTCAGGGTTATTTCTCTTTAGAGCAAATTGACTACACCTGCACCATACAGCCCTTAACCTTGTCTCCTCTTGGCCTCATTAGCACCAAAAATAAAAATAATACAGTTTTTTGTGTGTTTGTTTTGTTGGTGTTGGGGTTTTTTTTTGGTTTTTTTTTGTTTGTTTGTTTTAATTGAGAGCAAGTGCAATGATGCTGTGTTCGTTGCAGCTCACTACACTGGTACTTTTATAACTCTACATGAAGCCACGTGCTGCATGCCCTTCCATGTGAGGGTGCTTGAGAACATGAAACCTGACAGGACAACTGGGAAGTCTGTGGAAGGGGATGAAATCAAAGCTTATGCAGTGTTTGAGATTTCCTTGGACAGATCTAACTGATAATACAAAATAAAGTGTGAGAATAAGTTTGCCTTTGAATTCAAATTGGCACACTTTAATTTATGCAAATCCGGTTGATCTCTTTGTTAGAATTCATAATATTTTAATAAAGAATTAAACATTCACAGATTTGAATTTTCAGTATATTCAAATCACTTGACTAGAAAATCTTTTTCTCTGACAAATATGTGACATGCATTGTCACAGCTGATAAAAGGTTTAAAAGGTTTAAAAGGTCATTGTTTTATCCCAATGTGTAGGATTATTGAAAAATTTAAATTCTGAGTTTTAATGATCAAAGTTAACTGGGAAAAAAAATCAATCTCTACCAAATGTAAATATGATTCTTTAGAGAAAACAGAGAGAGGTTGTTATTTTTCCAGTAATTGATGTCTTGAATTTGTGCTATGGCTCCCTTGTTCTTGGTCTTTACAGAGGAAGGAAAGGAAAGAAAAAAACCTCTGTTATCCAAATCTTGTTTTCCAAGTGTACAAGTATCTGTAGTTCGAGAAACCCACTCTGCCCTCTGTCCAACAGAGATCAAAGGTTACCAAGGCCAGGCTGGACAAGGCTTTGAGCAGCCTGGTCTAGTGGAAGGTGTCCCTGACCATGGCAGGGGGGTTGGAACGAGATGATCTCTAAGGTCCTTTCCAACCCAAACCATTCTGTGATTCTGTGGTTCCATGATCTATGTTTTTATGATTCTACCTTTGAGAAATAACCCTTGGAAATGGAAAACCTGTTCCTGTTCCCAGTTCAGAAGTTGTGACTGCCTGTTAAATTCTTCCTGGAGATGGAAAAAAAATCCGGAAGTACATCCATGAAGACCACACTCTTAATTACATTCTCACCATTAATCACAAATTTAAGCACAACAGATGTAAGGGAGCCACATGTCCTACAGTTAGAATTGAGAAAGGAAAAGCTCAGGAAAAGAAATTTTCTGAGGGTTAGGATTCCCTGTTATGGTCAGGAAATGCCCAGAGCAGAAAGTAGTCAAAGGCTAAGAGAATACTCCAGGCAAGTATACTCCAGTCTGCCCTCCTCTTCCTCTTTTTTTGGATGTGCACGTGCCCAGTTAGACATAGGAGTCTAATCCAATGGATTCTTGTTCTGAAACAGCACAGTCCTGGTTGCAGAGAGGGGGTCAGAGCTTAGAACACAACCTCAATCTTGGCTTTTTACTGGTGGCAATAAATACCTTTTTGTGGGTAAAACACTCCTCTTTATATACTTTTGGTATTAATATTGCTGTTGTTATTGTGCATTTCTTATTCCATTGGTTTTTGCTTTCAGTAAATTTTTATCTCAACCTTTCCTTACTGGAAGGGGTGGGGAGAGGGGGAATGGCTTATTTTGAGTTTAGTTTCTTGATGGTGTTAAACCACAACAAGAACTTTTACATTTTTGTGCTCTTAAGGGATAGTTTGTGTAAGCTGCTCTTAAGCTGCAGACCAGGAAGTCTTGGAGCTTTTATGGAAAATCAGCAAAGCAACTCAAAGCAAAAAAATAATGACACAGAAATTCAACAATACCGTTGCTGATTTCCTAGCAATCAATGTCTTGGGAGGCTGACGGTCTGTATTCCCCTCACCTCTTCCAGTGAAGAATGGAAGTCTGTACAGCAACATATGTAATAGTAACACATTTCTGTGGAGAGACAAAGCTTCTGAAGGGAGCCAGAAAGCTTTATTTGTCTTGGGCATTGGGAAGCCAAGACAGATTTCTCGTACTCAATTTACTATGAAAGAAATGGGAACTATTATCTGCAAAGCCTTCAGAAGATTATAATTAAAGGAGACAGGCTTGAAAGAGGATTTCACGTTTCTTTCTGTGGACAGTGCTGTCAATTGAAGAAGCTACAGCGCTTTCCTATAGAACCAAAGCTGCTCCCAGACACGTAATACTCAGTGATTCGAAAGCCCACACCCACAGCTTTCCCTCTTGCATCATAAATTGATTGATGATGACAAGTGACTAAGATTAGCACCTCGTGGGGATAACCTTCAGCTTAAATAAAGGATAAAACTACTTATCCTTCTCTTTCACCTTCTCCCAGGAGAATATAACAAGTGTCCTAAAAGCTAGCTAGCTGAAATAATAATCCAAGCTTCAAGATGGAAACTGTCAGACCCTAAAAGACCTTTCTTTCTGCACTTGAATCCACTTTGTTTGTTCCCAAAGCTGAAGACGTATTTTGCACTTCATTTGCTCAAAAAATTGCAAAATGTGTCTCACTCATTTGATTCTGGATAAGCAGTTTTTAAATATTTTTTCAAGGAAAAACTTTTTTCTTTTTTCCCCACACAGCTGTTGTACAAAACTCAAGAATTTTCTGATCAAGTTTTGGCATGGGTTTTTTTCGAGGTTTAACTACCTTACGTACTAGAAGTGATATTTGTGCCTAAATCTAGGACATAAGCAAAAATTTTCTGAGTAATGAAGTTTAATTACCTTTCATATTCCAAGGCTGAGCCCCTCATAGTAAAATAATGATCTTTAGTGTAAGCTTTGTTTAGATATTGCTTCAGTAAATGGTAAACATTTACTTTAAAGATTGGCTGTGTGGGGCTGAGCTGCTGATGGAGGTTAAACCACAAAAATAATTTTGTTATGTTTGGCACAAAGTTCAAGGCACTCAGGGGATCAGGCATAGGCTGCAGCAGTCACAGAGGACCACAGGCTACAGATGTAAATACAGAAATTCAGCAGAACAGAGGTTTGGGGAGTCCCATCAGATGTAGGAGAAGTTGAATCCACTCTTCTTGTGAATTGGTGCCACCTCCTTGTGGTGTCAGCCACAGGCTGATGTATTCAATGTCTGACCTTGGAGATGCTGACCATGCCTAGTGCTATGAAATGTCAGTAGGAGTTTTGATACTGGCACATACAGTGTCAGATATTCTGAAAACTCAATAGTTGTAGGTTTTTCTAAAATACAGAAGACTGATTTATTTGATAGTTTTGAGGTGTCTAACAGTGAATACAGTATAATTAATGATCAGTAATAACAATCACAAATATCTGATAGGAAGTCCCATTTGTCCTGTGTGATTCCTGGGGATTAGATTTGTGTGTAACACTGGGAAAGAAAATGTTATGTGATAATTAGATAAAAAATTCCCTCATCTCACATGAGCAGGAAGAGGGTTACACAAAATAAATTTAACAGATGCATTTCCTCACTTTTCTTTTGTCTTCAGTTTGTCCTCTTGAAGTTATTTCAAAAAAGTTTTTTATTTTGTTTTGGGACAACAATTTGACAACTCAACAAACATTTATCCATGTATTTTCTCCTCAAGTCTAACTACTGTGTTCTTAGCCATTCAAAAATTTTTGCTGGCACAAATGTAAGAAAGCTCTGAATTTATTCAAGAACCTGCCACGATCCGTGGATCATTTCCACACAGTTTCCTTTGTATATGCACCAATGATGGTGAGGTAGCTCCTAGAAGGAAACTGATATCCCATTTTTGGCAGGCAGTGACTTTACTTTGCAAGAGTCCCAATTTTTTCAAACCTTGAAGGGGGAGTAATTTTTTTTTTTTATTCCTTACTTTTTCTGAGTCTGATTTAATTTTTATTCCTTGGGAGTAATATGGGGATTTTCAAATTCATTATTAAAAAAAAAAGATTCGAACAACTGTAATGATATCATAATATCATAATTAGAGATGATTATTAAAGTACCATTATTTCCACCCTGGGTTTAATTTGCATTGGTGACTGAGAGAAGTGTCCTTTCTTTGGTTTTGTCCTTGCCCTTGAAATGTAATGCCCATGACAGACAGCACCGGAGAAACATTGGAATGCAGTAGGTGATAGTCTTGTCCTCCTTTTCCGTATGCATCTTGTGTGTGACTCTATTCCCATCTTGGGAAGGACTTGTTCTTCTGCAATCTGAGCAAAGGCACTGTCGTTTCATAAAATACATTATCCACCCTTTCCCAAGAACTGACAGTGACATATAATCCTGTGCTGATTTATGTCGGATTTATGCAGAAAAATACTTTCATATACTTTTTGAATAATTGTGTGTACAATTACCAAGCTTCTGGCTTTTACAACCTCTACAAAAGATTGATTTTTGACCATTCCTGCTTCAGCTAGGTTTAGCCTCAGACATGCTGCAAACAGCCTGTGATCCAACAGAATATTAATCCATTCACCAGAGTACTCCCCTGGGCTGAACACTTCTTTCAGTCTAAAGGAGAAAACAAGTCTCCAGTGTTTTGTTTAGTAAATCACTTAACAGGGTCACAGTGAGTGGGTGTCCAGGTTAAATGATATTTATTAAAAAGTAAGTATAAACAAGCCCTCTCGTACCCATTCCTAATTTGGGAGAAGAACACTTGCCATCAGGAGCCTTTGCATGCATTATGGGAATCTTCCACATGAACTGATTTCCCTTCTTTAAATGCAGGGGTTTGCAGAGACTGGTGGCTCTTAGGGGACAATACTCTTGACAGATGGATTTGCACAGCTCTGAGAGAGGTGAGGTGGGAGACAGGATTACTTCTCAGCTCGATTCACAAAATGGAGAGACCATTTTTGTTTATAGAGTGTGTAGCTCTGAATGCTTTTATATTTACAAAAAACTGTATTTTAAAATCAGATAATTTCGCCTGATGTAATGAATCTTGGTATCAGAGCAATACACACAGAGCTCTAACTAACAAGTGGCAGTATCTTATTTTTGAACATCAGGCTTCCTTACCAGTGGGTACTTAAATATCCATTAATTTATCCTGACAGAGGGGGAAATGCTCTCCCTTTTAAAGCTGGAGGTGTAGGCACAGAATAAGGGCTTGAACCATGCTGTAAGTGGTTTGTAGAACTAAAAATGTATGAAACCAAGTCTTCCTCTTCCTGAAGATCTTAAATACGGTGTCATAAATTAACACCAAAAACCCCTCAACAGAACCTGCCTTCTGTGATGGCTCTTTGGATTTCTTTCTACATCCAGGATTATGCTTTCTTCATCTTTTTCTAGCCTTTTCTTTCCTTTCTTTTTATTTCTGTCTTGCATGTTCTGGTTTTACAATTTTCAAAGTCTGAGAACAGTAGCTCAGCTCTGTGTGTGTCTTCCCATGAACAGGAGAATAAGTACTCTCTTCTGACAAGGTTTGAAGTGAAGAGCAATTTAAACAGGAACATAACTCAGAATTCATAAAGGTGTTAATTAGATTAGCTCAGTAGCAAAATACCTATGACAACCTTTGTCAATATTATTTGAACAAATTACTTAAATCTAAACCTGTGTGTTTACAGGTTAGAATTATGTGCCAGATTAAACAAAAAAAAGCAGAAGAGACCAAAAAAGAAACCCCAAACAAAAAGAACCCCCAAACAGAAACAAAACCCAGTCACTTCAAGGTGTGATTGCTTACTAGGTAATAGTTATTAAATGTCTTTTTGGAAAAGGAAAGCTCAAGGACACATCTCTCCTTGTTTTCTCTCCCAGACCTGAGTTTGATTAAGGTACACCAAAACAGCTTTTTTGGCAATGAAAGCCATTTCACCCCAGATATGATGGATTTCGTTCCAGTTCTTGACAGAAAAAGGGTAAAACTTGGAAAAACACGGCCAAGTGTGTCAGCTGTCCTGCTCAGCTGCTCCCTCAGTCCACTGGAGCAATAATGCAGCCACTGCCTGTGTGTTGTTTCGTCCCTTATATCTCCACTGACACCTCCAGGGCTTCATCCCTGCAGCTGTAACCATAAAGAAGGGAGGAATGACCTAAGAAAGCGACATAAAGAGGCAGCACAAGCGATGCTGTGCAGTCCTCAGGGTGCTTGGTAGCTCGGCAGCATTCGAACCTCTGCTTTTCCTGTCTTTTCCTTTCCACAGAGATCCTGTCTCTTCTGTCAATTTTTCTTCATTTTCCATCAACCTCTCTTTTTCCATTCTCTTTGCTAAGTCCTTGATCCACCACACCTGCATTTGCTTAATTTTCAAGGCCAATAATTTACACCAGGAACTCGTTCTCATGTTTGTCTTTGAAATGAGACATCTTTCTCTCAATTATCCCTCATTTTATCTATCTATCTATCTATCTTACTTATTTTATTTTTTAAATTACTTTTCTAATTTTTTTGTTTTAAATAATTTATATTTCTCCCCTACACAAATACTGGACATGCTTCTTTTCCCTCATGATGTGCTTCTCTGACACACCGGAGAGTTCTGAGATTTGTTCCAGTGTCTCTATTCCTCTGCTATTCTTTTCTTGTCCTACCTCTCCCTGTGGCAGGAGTTTATGTGACCATACTACATAATGATATCTTTTAATCCAGCTTCCCTGATCAGGTTGTAGTTTGTGTGGAGTGCAGGAAGGAAGGGAGGGCTTCAGGATTTGATTTACAGGTCAATCCTGAGTCTTCATGAAGAAGTACATTTATCACTGATAGTTGCCTGACTTTTCTACACAAGATTTAGTTCGCTGTAAACCAATCTTTACACCTCAGGACTAAAGTATTACTGTTAGGAATAAAGCATTATTGAACACACACACACACACATGTATACACAGTGTTGTAACAAAATTTTTCATTTTCTAATTTTATTTTTGCCTTTTTCCCATTAAAATATACATAAGAATCCTTACTATAGGAAAGTAAAACAAGCTAAATACCAGAAAATTCTTATTTTATTATTATTCAGCTTGGTTTTGTAACCACCTTTTTTAAAGTTTTTCAAGAGTCGGCGGTTTGTTTTTTTTTTCTTGTTGTTGGTTTTTGATTCTCAAGATATGTGTCTGTGAATTGAAGTGGAGGGAGCATGATTCAGTTCTTTTTTCTTTTTTCCTATGGGAAAAAAAAAAACCAAACACATATTGACTTTGAACCTACACCTTCCATTTCATACTGCAACACCGAGTGTCTGCATGAATGTCAATTGCTGAAAAGTCTGTTCACATTGCTCCTCAATTCTTCAAAATTTAAATAGAGAAACAGGGTGGAGGTGCCAGAGCTTATCAATAGAAATATTTTAGTTCTAGCAGAATGCCCAGAGAAGCAGGAGCATTATCATCGCTTCTGCAAAATTCCTCATCCCAAGCACTTTTTAGAGTTGATTGCATCCCAGACTAACCTTTCTTATGGAACAGTGATTTGATTTCTGTACTTCAACCCTCTTTGCTCAAAAAACTCACCACTGTGACTTCTGCCTAGATTTTTTTTTTCTGTGCATATTTTTCAAGTTGAAATTCTGAGTTACAAATGAAGCGTGCTGAAGTGGGTCAGTGGTCTGTGCAGAAAATGATCAGTGCAAGCTCAGGGAATGGTATTTAGACAGACTAATTTCCACTTGTAACATGTGATTCATTTTGTCTGGATATCAGCCTTCAGAAGAGCTTGACAACAGAAAATATCAAATGCTTATGTATATTCAAGAACTGGAAATTTTGGGACTTATTCCCTAGAGGAGGACATGGGATTGGCGATCCTAAAAGTAAAGGGCTCCTTTTCAGAAGTCCACATTTTAAGAATTTCACACTAAGTATATTCATAATCTTTTCAAAAGGAATCTACTCTATATTACCTGCCTGCAGCAGCATCAGTCAACGTCAGATGCACCAGATACTCATAAGGGGACAGACGTCACCTGAAGGATCCTAAAATAGCCTGGTTTATTTTGGCAATGCCAATCATGGTACTTGCCAATCAGATACAATTTTTCACAGCATCTAAGACATTTAGATGTCTTAGCATTTCACCTTCTAAGACACCATTGCTAAGGTAAGAACATGTAAATATTTTCATAAATTATATAGCTCCTTTTAGCAGCTCCTTGAAGGTACCTCTGAAAGGCTTCAGGCTTTAGAAAAGCTTCTAGACTGCCAAAATACTCTTCCTGTCCTAAAAAAAACCAAAAAAAAGCTGGAAAGAAACTTGGTGATAAGCACTGTACTAAGCAATAATTCCCTTGTCCTGAAGTACAAACTGATCACTTATCAACAGCAAATTGAAGAGCAAAGAGACCAGTTTTTCATATTTTCTCATGTTTTTCAATCAAAGCAGTCATTAATCTATCTCTCCTCTTCAGAATAATAGCAACTCTCTTACTGTTGTCCCCCATGGTCTCGCAGAACAATTTCTACTTAGCACCTGCATGTGGAAAAGAAGATTAATTTGTAACTGAATATGCAGATATTTGGTACCACATAATTTTTAGACCCTCATGAAGACATAACTGTGCTTTCCTTTGGGTAATGTCTGTGTTTTGTTGATACTGTTGCTCAAATGCTTTAAGCAAGGCTTGTGCCCATGGAAGTTTCACAGAGATGGTACAGAAACCTTTTTTAACCTCAGGTTAGTGAGCTCCTAAGCTACACGTTCTTTCACATCCTGCAGGCTCTTGATGGCAAATGGAGATTTAGAGGGAAGAAAAAGATGTGGAGACTGGTCAGGAGGTCATGATTTGTGTATTGCCCTAGAAATAACCCAGGTCTTCATGTGTGACAGGGATCAAAAAGAGTACATGCTCCCCATCAAACAGGATGGTCTCAAAAGGCTTCCCAAACCAGCATTTCCCTGCCATGACAGATCTTCGAATCACTACACTGGGTACCTCGAACGGCTTTCAAGCAAATTGTTGGAAACTCCTTAAATTAGCTGAATATTTTGTGCAGCCAGAGTTATAAGTCTAGTTTTAGGGCTAGCCTAATATCAGTTCTTTAAAAAGTACAGTTATGAACTGCAGAAAAAAAAAATATATTTATCCCTAATTCTAAGCTGTAGGCACCAGGAGATTAAAGTTTTTTTGCAAACTTTATAAAGACAGTCAAGGTCAGTGTCCTTATTTTAATTAGATGTATTTTCTATAAAAATAATATATATATATGTTTTATATATTAAATATAATAGATGATATGCAATATATAATCTATTCTATAATGTTATATAATAACATATAATGCCATGTTATAATATATAATTACATATAAAATGTAGTATAGGATATTTACTATATGGAAATTATAATATATAATAATATTTTTACATATTTTCAACTCTA
>VZRJ01002570.1:25036-52223 GCA_013397565.1 Ptilonorhynchus violaceus | reverse complement strand
ATTATATATATATATATAAAATAAATATAATTTAATAAGAAGAGATGTAGAATAAACACAGTGATTTTTCTCTGTACTTGTGTCAATGATTGTCTTGCCAGCTATTTCATGAGGTTTTGAGTATGTTAAGGGGGTTGCAATTGAATATTACAGGTTAGTTTCCCCGCCACTACCGACCATCAAGTGTCAGGAGTTGAACTGCAGTTGCACTGAGTGCTTTAGAGAGGTCTTTGCCCTCTAATCAGGATGATAACTTGCTTAACAATACATTGTGATTACATTTTCACAATTGCCTTATTGTTTAGCCTGAAATGTAGAAAGGTGTCTGCCTAGAAATAAAGCCTGCACACAAATCACATGAATCCCAATTAAATAGATTATCCAGGGAAAGGTTAAAGACAAGGGGCAGAGATTCCTCCAGTGAGGGAGACCAGGCATAGGAGAAAAAATGCATCAGGGCTGTGTTGGAACTTCAAGGACAGCACAGAGATGCCCCTGTCAGACACCCAAACTCCACAAGTCCCAGGGGACACCCCTCATCAGACCCCCCCAGCAGGCTGCTGAATCTAACCTCGGGCAGTAGCACAGCTTTATAGCCTCTAAAAGGGCACATGTGCACATGTGTATGTATGCTCATGTGTTAAAATTCTGTACACCATGTCTCAAGGACAAAACTGCAATTACTTTTTCTTATTTTCCAAATATTTTTGTTATCTTTTTGTTATTTTCCAGTTCTGCACCCTCACCCACTTTTTCCAGAGTGAATTAAAAGTTTTGTTACTGAAATTTTGAAGGTGCATTCAAAGCTTCTATTCCCCAACCTTTGTGATACCTATTGACAATCTGCCCTGCTAATTCATCCAGAATTTAAATCAGAATTGTACCAAAATATCAGTCTTCCTAAAGCCTGTAATTTTATCAGAGAAAAAAGAGAATCCTTATTGGATTCTAAGGCATCCTGCTGTTACCCAATGCCCTTTGTAGTCTTTAAAACATGGGAAAAAAAGCACAAGTCCCATCTCTGAGGATCAGCACAGAGGATACCTCTTCTGAGCCGTGTGGCATCTCAGTACAAAACGAGATTTTATGTATCACCCTTGCCTTTTGGAGAAGATAATGACTTTGCTCTTTTAATGAAACTGATGAAGGTCATCCAATACACATGCTGTACACAACACGTGAAGTCTTACTGTCAATCATCAAGTGTCTTTCCTGGAGACCTTTTGTAATGTCCGAGTAGAAAGACAAGAGAAAACGCCACTTAATTTCGGTAGCTGGCATGATTTTGCACGCACTGCCCACTCCTTGGTCTCTGGTGTGCTTTATGGAGTGATCTGTCATCCTGAAACTCTGGGAGGTTTCTCGTGTCACTGGGTGGTGAATACTGAACGTTGAGCTGCTGAAGCCACAGGAATTTTAACAATTGTAGTGGATAACAGAAACACAGAAATCCAACCAAAATAAATGGGGAAAAAAAACCCCAGGAGTTTGCCTTTTTTTTGTTTGTTGTGGGTTTTTTTTTAGTTCAGTTAAGTGTAACACAGCAACTGAGTGTCATCAGATCAATGCAGTCCCACTGAATGCAGTGAAACTCTTGCTTATTCACATCAACTAGTTACAAGAAACAGGTGGGATTTTTTTCAAAAATAAGGCAAACAGCCTTGAATGACTCAGAATTTACTTCCACTGTTCAGCTTGACCATCCTACTGCTGTCCAGGGATGTCTCAGAGCTCTCAAAACCAGCAGGCAATATGACACCTAATAAGACAAACTTTTCTGTAGTATTTCCTAATATTAACACAAATACTGTCTTGCTGCTGGGACACAGGAATGCTGTAATCATGCTGCTCGTGGCAAAACTCTGAGTCAAAGGGAACAGCAGACAACTCTGGTTTGTCAGATGCTAATAGAATCTGGCTAAGCATGGATATTTTATGCAGTCCACAACTGATTTTGGGTGCTTCTTTATAATCCCAAAACTACTAAACTCATAACAAATTGTTTCTATGTGGTCTAGTAAATGGTGCTAGCTGCCTTTGGAAAAGAAAGTTAAAACTCAGTAAAATACACATGCACAGAAACAGGAAAAGTACCAGAGAAAAAAATACTGTTTCACTACACAAGAAGTCTGTATCAAGCCACGAAGGTGTTAGGTAAAATTAAAATATTGCCTTTCTCTTTGATTTTATGATGTCTGATTCAGTAGCTGTGCATTTGAAGGATGCACTGTAATGGCTTCTCCAGGCAGCATTGGACCATCAGTGCTCAGTTTTCTGTTGAAAAGTGTTGAAAGCACCCAGTGTGAAAGCACTGGGAAAAAAAAAATATCCTCAGGTGGGGCTGAAAGAGCAGCTGAATGACATGGCTGTTAAGTTTAGTTTCAGTAATCCAGATCTCTTTGTGGATCAGGTTGTTTGGTTTCTCTCTGTCCATGCATTATGTTATTATATCTTCAAGCCTGATTTCTGCTGCTAGCACATTATTTATGTAGATCATTTAAAAATACGTATAAAGTACTTTTTTTTTTTTTTTAATCCAAGGTTTATCAGCCGTGGATAACTGATTACAGATGAAGGAGTATTACTGATTTAGCAGAAGAAGAGTAAATGAGCAGTTATGATTTCTGAAACTTCAAGGACACAATGTCAGCATCTCAATAGTTGCATGAGGACAGGCATCTGAAACACAACTTACTTCACATAAACTACAGGTCCACCAGATCTCAAAGGATTATGTGTTATGACAGTCACAATTCATCCAGTGGTGTGAAGAGTTCATGATTTTAGATTTGGAGTTCAAATACTCCTGTCAACCAAGAAGATTGCATATAGTGCATGGCTTAGTCAGAGAATAGAATCATAGATCATCAAGGTTAGAAGAGATTTCAAAGATCATCAAGTGCAACTTTCAACCCAGCATCACCACCACATTCACCACTAAACCATGTCCTCAAGTGCCACATCCACACGTTTTTTGAACCCTTCCAGAGAGAGTGACTCCACCACTTTTCTGGGCAGCCTGTTCCAATGTTTGTCAACCCTTTCAGTGAAGAAATTTTTCCTATTACCAAATCTAAACCTGCCTGACCAACCTAAAAGATGACCTTCATCTTTTTACATACTGGCTGTTAAAGTGCTGACTGGCTACAGGGCTCAGCCTGGCAGTGTAATGAAGAAATAACAACTATTTCAATCTCAGCATTCGAGCAATAGCAAGCTGGAGTGGTGGCAAAGTTGTGTGAGTTCTATGTGATCGCAAATTAGAAGCTTAAACTCTGAACCCACATCTGTTTTGGTGCCTGAGGCATTTTTCTCCTCGTCATGCTCTGCAGAAGTGATCTTGTCTGGAAATAAGATCTTTTGAAACAATATTTTTCCACAGTAAACAGAAATGTGTCTTTAATTTCTCTCTGGAGCGTCATGTGGGTTTGTTGTCTCACAGGTCTCTGTATCGAACAATTTTTTGTTCTGCTTACAGCAGGGAACCCATACAGGAAACCCTTATCACTTCCCAACCAGAATATGAATTTGCTAAGCCATTACAGAAGAAAATTAAAGCCCTCATCCTTTTTCTTTTCTGTATATGATTTGCTTTATACGATTAAAAAAACTCCAACAAACCCCCACAACCCTGCACTAGTGAGTAGAATTGAGAATGTGATAACTTCTCTTTTCTGTGCTTTATTCTCATGCAAATGAGAGGTTTAAGTTCCAGCAGTTACTAGAGCATGGCTCTTTAATCACCAGTTTTATTTACTGAGAACGACAGCAGTTTGTGAGAATGATGCAGAGGGCAGGGAGGATTGAGAGGAAATGGGACAATTGAGGTTTCTAACTCACAAGCTCATATTCCGAATATTAGCAAGTTAAGGCTGAAATAAGATTTTTCATAAATATCCTTTTCTACCCCCTTCTTTTCTCCACACTGTGATGATTCTCTCAGATGATCTGGGCAAGTAAGTTGTGTTTCAGTAAGAAACCACTGCCACACATTCAAAAGCAAGTATTTTCTGGCTATTTTGATGCTTATCCGTTCATAGACCAGTCACTAAAGGGAGATAATTTTCATTAAATAAGACAGAGTTCTGTCTAACCATGCTACATGGGACAAGTGCATTTGTCAATACCTTGGAATAGACATTTATAAATCTTTTCTCATCATAATTGATAATAGTTCTGATTTCTGATTCACAGAGAAATGAAGTCTTACTCATATATTAAACTTTAGGTGTTTGTGTTTTGTTTTCCTTTAGCAATTGTCTCAGAGATTGGGGAAAAATTATAAATGACCTTTAATACTGATATGACAGCTCTATTTTAATTTATACAATATTCAATAATGCTGGAAAAATCAGAATGTGATTTAGCTCATTTCTTAACTCCAGAAAAGTTTATATTCTGTGGTGCACAGTAGTTGGAATGACATTTTAATAAAACAGTTGTTGAGCCCTGAGGAGTCTGACAGTAGCAAAGAAGTGAATAAAGAGGTCATGAATTTTTCGTAGAGATGAAATCAACCTGTAGAGTTCATGAATAATTCACTGATTTTTGAAAGGCAAACCTTGGGAAACATCTCATCAAAGCACTCTTAAGATGAATTGTCAAGAACACTTACCTACTGGTCTTAAAAAACTAGCCTGATCTTGTTTCAAGCATATGTACAGGATCTTTCTTACAATAGTGCAGAGTCCTGGGTTGTTAGATACCTCTGGCATTCAAGTTCCATGTTAAAATTCACTTCTCCCATGAATCATACAAAATCCTTGAGAGTGGAAAGACAAATGAAATGTTGTGGGATTTTGATGATGTTTGTGCTTAATTCAGCTTTGGTTCAGACAACTTCAGTTTAAGATATACAGATTCACAGACAGCTAAAATTTAAGATCTAGGGATGACTTGCACCCCAGAGAAACAGTTAGGGTCACACAGGATATTCTGGGTCATCTGATATACAACAAAATATGAGGTTAGGCAACTGCTGAGGTCTAATCTGTAGTCAGTGATGTCTAGAAAGCAATTAGATCAGTCCATGTTGCTAGCCTATCTTCTTCAGCTCTTTCTAAGCAACCTAAGAGGGAAGGGGAAGAGGACTGGGGAGAAGAAGGGGAAGGGAAGTTTAGAAGCCTGGCCAGTAAGGAGTTAATAGATTGTTATGCCTCAAACACTGATAACCATTCAAGTGGGCAGGTTAGAACAGGACATGCCTGGAAAGAAGGGCTCTACCGAGGTAGGGCAGCACCGCCTTGGAGCCAATTTTTCTGTCCAGGTCCGTGGTGACCACACAACACACAGCAAAAGCACGGAAATGGGCTCAAGGAACTGGTAAGAGCAATAGAGGGGGATCCAGACCACCAAGGATCCCAACATGCCCCCTGACTCTACAACAGAAGACTGCACATGCCTCATAGTGTTGCATTAGACATGCAGAATTCCCTCCCTGGGGACGGATCTAGGTGTTCCCATACTAATTTTAACGTGGAAGATGGCTTGAAAGCAACTAGGCCACCCAAATTACCCATTCTGTGGGAAGTGGGAGTACAGTAGGACACCTGTTGCTAATGGGGTGCAAACGTGGTGATGGCACATCTGCCCTATCCCCATTGCAATATGGAAGTGAGGTTGGGAAAGATGCTGGAAAGGATCATTGCCTTTCCCTCACCTCAGCTCTCTGAGGTGTGTGTGCTGCAGCTTGCAGTGATGTGACAATTTTGAAATATCTCTGGGGTTTAGTCCCAACACATCGGGTCTTTTTATTATCTTATGCACATTCTATAGTGCTCCAGACTCCTTTACTAATCATTAAATGAAAACAGAAGAAAACAAAAGTAAAAAGTTTTCAAAATCTTGACATTTTACCTCAGTAAAAAAATTATTTATAAATATTGCATATTTTTTTCAGCTATGCTGAACCATGAAAAAAAAAAATCAGTCTGAGTCTTAAAGTTTAGTGTCTACATCCAGAGAAAAAAACAAGATTGCTTTTGAGTCTTTGAAGTTCATTGCTGCATCTGCCCATTAAAAATAAAATGAAGTCAGAAACCAACCTTTTATTTAGACACATATATGACCTGGATTTCATAGCAATTTTACCAGGAACAGACACCTCAGAAATAAGGATAAAAATGAAATTATGCACTAAATTTATTTCCACTGTCAAGGACTAAAGAACAATGTGTTTTCTGTTTAGCTGCAGCAGATAATGAAAAAGACTGCACTAAAACAAGTATTTTTTTACTAAGTTGTACATGTATGCAAGCTGCTGGACAGCTGGAGAGGATGGCCAAATAAAAGAAAGGAGGATATAAACAAGAGATTTGGTTCCCATTAAAACAGAAAAGAAGATACTTTCTTTTTTTACAGTAAATCCAGACTTTATCTGTGAAGGCCTGACCAAGTTCAAGAGTGCTGTTTAGCTGACCAAATCACCAAATTAGGTTTAGACAGGTTATAACCAGAATGTCTTAATTTCCTTTTCTCTCCTTTTCCTTCTTTTCACCAGCAAAAAGTGATTCAGTGCCCTGTATTACTTTTTTGCTGTTCCCCAATCAGAGATCATTGATAAGTTTATCCCTTGAGCTTCATCAGCTCATTAAGCCCCTTTTACTACAGGTCTTGCAACATGAAGTTGTGTCCTAATAAAACCTGTTTTATTTTCCCTATATCCACTTTTAATAAATCCTTATATTTAAAGAGACACCATCAAGGCATGCAAGCCAGTAAGTGCCCAAAAGTAAATTTACAGTGAGGGGGTGGTAGTTCCCATTCACAGGCACCGAGCTGGAGATAAAAGCTGAAACCATGTACTCTAGTTATGTGCTGCCTGCAGGTACTCAACAGGGGATAAATTTAATGTACCTAAATCCTCTCCATATCACTGAAACATCTAATAAAACCTGTCCAGCTCCAGAAAACACCTCTGAGGAAAAAAGCATCATAGTCGACGTACTTCTGTTCTAAGTGGTTTAACCCATGGGACGCTTAATAATCTGCTGGTGTGCTGCCTGGAGGAATAATCATTTTCCCCAGTATTTTGTCTGAGTCTCTAGAGGGTGAGCTGTCACAGGGAACAGCTGGTAAGCAACACGAAAAGCTGTTCTCTGTGACAAGGGGAGTCCTTCCTTCTCACTGATAACTCCTCATCTTACCTGTGCCTGCATTTTGATAATCTGCCTCCAGTTGCCATCAAGTTACTTCACTGTCTCCAGAGATCTGTTGATCACAAAGGGCCTTCTCCCTGGATGAAATGATTCCACGGGAATGAGAGTATGAAAAAAAAAAAAAAATTACTATTATCTGCTTATTGCCTGGTAGGTCCTAATTTTATACATTTGGGGCAGGAAGCAATAGAGCAAGGTAGAAGCAGTTAGAGAAAAATCAAAGTTACCAGCATTGGAAGGTGATTGGGACAGTTCAAGGTGGAGAAGTACAGAGTTTTTACTTTTGGAAGAACATCTCTGTGAACCAATATATGCTGAGGGTCATTGCAGTGTCTCAGTCTGAAGGGGAAGGGAGCACACAAGATTCGTATATGCCCATGATTGAAAAGGAATGACAAAAGTTAGAGGGTCCACCAAGACTTACAAAATTTTAGTAGCAAATTATATACATGATAAGCAAATTGGTATAAATTAATCCCTGATCTTATAGTATTAGCACACTGTAATGGATTTTGAATAAGGGGTAGAGTGAAAGAGAATAGAGAGAGATTAAAGAGAAGGAGAGAGAAAGAAAGGAGGAAAGAAACATCAACAGGCCCAGTTTCAGTGTCAATCCAGTTGAGGGAGTGTCTAGGGTCTTGGGGTCAAACCTGGGCTTTGTGGGGGTACCTATTAATGGAGTTTTCCCCACAATGGAGAGGTTTCTCATGTTCTATGCAAATTAGTTCTCATGTGCAGTCCATTCTCTTAGACCTTTCTGGAAACAGAGCTCTGGAGAGCTTTGGGGTCTTTGGTGGTCTTGAGCCCCCCCCCCCCGACCTCGAGCACAANGTCTCGTCCCCCCCCCCCCCCCACTGGATCAACCTCAAAGGTCCTTTGACCTTGGCCACATCCTTCTTTGGCTTACACAGCAGCAGAGGATATGAGCAGTTTCACTGGCTCACCCATCAAATTGTTTTATATATAACTTAAAAGTCAAGCTCAGTCAGCACCAGATTGTTTGCATGCTGTATTTTCTTCTCAGGTTAGAGACAAGAAGTCTTTAGACCTGTTTAGTAATAAATAACAAGGTAGCAAGAACAAGATAATTGGTTGGTTCTTTTCTTTGAAAATGGCTAAAAAGTTCAGAACCAGATTAAAATTTAAAAAAAAAAAAATTAAAAAATTAAGAAAAAGTTGAGAGGGAATTGTAGAATTGATGCAGTTGAAAAAAAAAAAAAAGCCCCAAACAGTGAAACAAATACACAAAATAACAGCTTGAAAAAAACAAAAACAAAAACAAAAAACAAACAGAAGCAGGTAATTTTTTTCTAAAATGTTCTACCTTCAGCTGTAGCAAAATAAAGCTTTGGAACTCTTTGCTTCAAAATAGAATTATCTGTTATAGAAATTATTTATTTTACAAGAAACCTCTTTAAACAAAAATGTTAAACAACCTCAAAATGACAGAAAATCCTTCTGCTTCTGGTAAAGTCAATGCCAAGGAAGATAACAATTTTACTCGTATTTTGCCCTCTCTGCAGTAGCTATTGCACTCTGAATTTCATACAATTTTTTTTTCCTTGACATTTCCATTTCGCCTCAAACTGAAAAAAACTACCACATCGGTTTCCAAACTATAAAATTAACCTAAATTGGTCACCAGGAAATCAAGGATATATATTTTTTCATCAGATTGTTGATTCTGAATGTTGCAATTTTTCTACGGTAGAACTAAAAAAAAACAAATTTAAAACTTTAAAACATTTTTTTCCCCTTTCTCTTGTTTTTTTCCCCCCTTTCTCTTGTTTTTCTTTCCTTATTCTCTTCAGTTGGTGTCTTTCAAAAGTGGCACATATTTCTTTCTAAATTGAATCTTTGACTCATTTAGGAAAGAAAGTGTAGCTTTTCTGAAACAGAGAAGATTGGGAAGGTTTGGGAAGGTTTGGGAAGATTAGGGAAGGGAAGAGAAGGGAAGGGAAGGGAAGGGAAGAGGAAATTAAAATATAAATCCACACCTTAATCTGATAAAAAGTGATACCTTCACCTTGCGTAAGGTTCCACCTTGTACAGTTTCTGCCACCAAAAAACTACTACAACATGAAAAATTTGAAGCATTTATATGACCTTTGTAAGTGCCCTCAATTTTATACAGAGGTGACCAGAAACACAGATACATAATATTGTAAAATAGGCAAGGATTAATGTAGTTTTTATAGCCATTGCTAAAATAATAAGAAATGTGACTTAAATTATAAAGTTCTGTAATTGTTGTACAGAATGCTTTTATAAATTGAACTGCTCTTCTTTTTTCTTTTCTTTTTTTTTTTTTTTTCTGCGGGAGATATATGATGCAGAGACTGTAGATTTTGCTGGAAGATGTCCAGTTGTTTATCATGCGTACAAACCTTGTCTTTTACTCTGGTATCAGCAAACTCTGGTTCAAATTATCAAAAAGGTAGCTCCTGTAAAGGAATTTAAAGTAAAACAAACAAAAACCCCACACAAACCGAACAAACAAATAAAACCCCCCAAACGAACAAACAAGGAAAACTCTCTTTGGGTGGGGTAAAAGTGTTACATTGCTCTTGAATCTGAGTAGTGACAGGGATTGAGCAAAACTTGACTTCACCTTTCTAGTGCACAGAGTATCTTCAACCCTCCAGAAATAATGGGGATACAATATAGCCCTGATTAATTTCACTTAATTTCTGGATGTTGTGGTTTATCCACAGCTCAACATTTGTACAGTGTTCGTGGTAACAGAGTAAAAAAGCCAACAATGTTTGATATTTTTTGTCTCCACTCTGAATTTACATGATGAGGTTTTAATTTGTAAACCAGTTTCTAAGGCTGTCTGAAATAATGCTTTTATCCTTTATTAGGTATTCTGTTAATGATGGCATGCCTGTTAGAGAGGGCCAAGGTCAGGTATGCCAGTCTTCACTACAAATTAGGCTCAGCAGTGATTTTGGTGCTGCTATTGATTTAACTTGTTGAGGTATGACCTGTCCCACTAAAATATTGTTAATAATTCCATGCATCTCCAAGTACTGACAGCAGCAGCAGCTCATCTAATATTTGTCTGCACAATGGGTGTTTATTTGGTTTGACCATTCTCAGTTCATTTCATCAGGCTACTCATCTAATAATTGAACCTCACAGCTGCCAGAGTAACAAATATCCCTTTTTTTTATTGGTGTTGCTGCTCCAAATTAAATGATTATAAATGTTTTAAGTCCCTAGAGGAATATTTTTTGTGGCTGTCATTAAATTGTCTCTTTCTTCTTTAAGATTTATTTGTAAAGCAGTGAAAGTCAACAATCACCTTCAGTTGAGCAAGCTAAGGGGAAACAAAGGATTATTCTTCATCCACAGCAGGTGATGAATTTGCATAAAGGAAGAGGTGGTCTGGGAAAGTTGCTTATTTGCAAAGCATACAACAATCAGGCACTGAAACAGGTTTCTCAGAGAAGCTGAGTATGCCCAGTCCCTGGAAATGTTCAAGGGTGGAGCTTGGAGCAACCTGGTCTAGTGGAAGGTGTCTCTGCCCCTGGCAGGGAGGTTGGAACGAGGTGATTTTTAAGGTCCCTTCCAACCCAAACCATTTTTTCATTCTACGATTCTATGAAGTCTCCAACCAGCACATGCAGGTAGGCACAGGATACACGGTTAGATGGTGTGTCTGGAGGTCAGGTAGTCCCACCTCCCTATCCAAAGCAAAGTCAACTAGAGCAGGTTGACCAGGACAGTGTCCAATCAAGTTTTGAATATTTCTGATAACAGAGACAATGAAATCTCTCTTCACAATCTTTTTCAGTGCTTGTGCACCCTCACAGTAAAAGTAATTTTTTCTTATATTTAAGTGTCATTCTCTGTTTCGGTTGGTATCTCTGGGAATATGGGATCACACAAACAAATTAATGATATCTAAATCCCATTTGAATGTCCAGAGAACAGTCTGGTACTTCTTAGAACAAGTGTAGCCATGGGATGAAGCTGAGCTTAAAAACATGCAGAAACATCTTTTTCCTTTTCTTCAAACACAGTGAAGTCCCTGCCCTGACCCTGGAACACCTTTAATTACTTATATACACATATCTAGGGTAGTGGCAACAGGAGAAACTGAACAAGCCAGCAGCCTGTAATCCACTGCTTAGTGAAGGCAAAATGAAGTGGGTGCAACTTTTTCAGGCATTGCTCCCACTTGCAGTGCGAGTGCTGTGCCTAAGGCAGCAGACAGAAATGCGAGATTTCTTCTCTCATATTAGTGAATCAAACCATAGATATTATTTTCCCTCTCCAGAATCCCTAACTGAGTCTCGTGAGACCAGACCAGAATTTTACTTTCCAATGAATATACTATTTGTATAAAGGTTTTTTTTTTTTAGTTCTACCGCTGAGAGAGAACTGTTTGCTTCCTTTTCTCTTCACTTTTCTTTTTCAGCACTGCATTTGCTGTTGTTTAGACACACAATGCAACTCCTGTCAGAGGTTTTCTTTAAGCATTTGATGTTGTGTCAGTTTATTTCTGGATTTGGGATTGAAACACTTCAGCCCTTCTTTTTACCTCCACCCGTTTTCGTTTGGTTGGCTGCTACAAATCCACACGACTTTTCACCTTTGTAAACACAGAGTGAAGTCACTGAGATGTTCCAACCTTCTCTTCCCTTACTTCTGTCCTTTAGGTGAACATTTCAAACATTCCCACCAGCTGTAGTTTACTTGCATAAATCAACTAATGTCTGTAATAACAGAATCATGGAATCATTGAGGTTAGAAAAGACCTCCAAGATCATGAAGTCCAACCTTTGACTGAGTACCACCACACACATTAAACCATGCTAATGATCTGGTTGTCAGATAATCATATTTCAAAATACAGAATTACTTCTTTTATTGTGCTTTCTTCCTTCTCCTTCTTCCTCACTTCCATCAGTAAAAGGTCTCAGATCCATCTCTCAAAATATGGAAGTTGGGTCCGGTGTGACTGAGTTCGCTACAGCTGTGACCCGATGGCTTAACTGATAGCAAAGATAATTCTTGACTGATGTGTGCAAACCTTTCATGTCAGAATGGCGTTGCCAACACTTAGATTCTGGTTTATAACATCTCATAACTGAACCCTTGAGAAGTACAGAAACATACACAAGAGATGGGAGGCATAAGGAAGAAACAAGGCACATTAAAATGCAGTGGCTTTCTGACAAGGTCTTGAATTAATGTTATTCTTTAAATTAATTCTTTAACAAGACAAAAGCAGTTATTTTTCTGAAGGTACCAGACAACACTGAAGAGGCACTGACACTTCAAACAGATATAAATCAATCACCCACTGATATTTATGGCTGCACTTTAGGAAAACATGACTAAGTAGCAGGTTTATATTTGGATTTTTCAACAGAACACACTTTTCAAAGTAGTTCATGGAATGGCCTATCTCCTCTTCTGTCTTTCTTCATTCACTCTCATTCTGTCTTAGAAGATGTTACAAGACATGTAAAAATATCTGTTGGAGTTAGTGGGAATCCCTCTGGTCCACTCCTGGTAGGGGACTAGTAGGACAGCTCACAGACATTTTCCTCTGCATGAGTGGTGTTCATGCTTTGTTGCCACCGGATACCTTCCAGATAAACATTATTTAAAAAAAAAAAAAATCTTATTTTACTTCTTGGCCAGACATTGTTATCTCACAGGGTCTTCACAATACCAGGCAGTGCCTTTATGTGTTTCTCTCTTCATATTAAGGTGATTTTATGACTCACTTATGACACAAGCTTGGCAAATCAATGAAGTCTGTAAATATATCTCTAGGTCAGCTGCTCAGGAGCACGCCAGGGATGAAAGTTTCAGATGACTTTTAATTTGTCAATATTTGCCTCTCATTAAATATATGCCTCACAACTTCCTGTCTTAATGTTCCATTTTAGAATACATTTTTTCACTTTTCCAGTTGCCGGGGTTTTTTGTTTATACAGTCACCTACTAATGTAAGGAATAAGTGATATTTACAATATGAGATTTGAGAATGCAAACCACTTTTGTCATCAGTTCTAATCAGAGCTATCACTCGTTTTAACTGATAAGTTTTCTCAAAATTAAGCATTTGGTTTTACTGGAACATCTTGTAAATGTGCATGAATCACAGTAAATTAAAATGTTTAACAAAGTCTGAGGAAAACAGAACATAGTGTTTATTTTGTAAAAATATAGCTTGATCTCTGTGTTTTAAATAGTTCCTTGATTTCATTATTAACAGAAAATATACATCTATGCAAACTGCTATAGCTTTAATGAGCAAGTAATTTATGAGCTAAGGTGGACATGTGGTGCTGACTGCATTCACCACTATTTGGTATAAAGAAAGGAACAGGATGCTTGTTAGCTGCACTCAAACACAGGGTTTTAGCAAGAAATCTGGGCAAGGGAATATCTACTTTTTGTTATTTTGATTCCAGCAAATAATAACTGAATCCCAGAAACTTTCTTCTAATCATATATAAAATGTCTTATAAAATATCTGGTTTAAAGTGAACTGAATTTGGTGTGAAAGAGGACAGAAATATTGTAAGTGGATAACAAACAAAAAAGTATTTCATTTTGATCTCTTAAAACTTTGAGGTATTTAAAGAAGATAAGCTGATCTCTGATTTCTACATTAAATAGTACAATAATTGCTGTGATGTAGTTGCTTTGAGCAGCTTGTTAATCATGGTGTTTATTATAAGTCCTGGGAAACTGTAATTAAATTTGAACCCACTTGAACTTGGTGTAGTGCTTTATGTCTAGCATTAGAGATTCAGCTTGTATCACATGGAACTGCCTTAGATTTCAATCTGGAGCCCAGTCTCCAATCAGACAAAGCAGTTGCAAACTCTTTTAGGCTTCTTAGTGTCACTTGAGGCTCAGCAATCTTAGGTCGAGTTTTGTTCATATTCCAAATAACTTAGGCGGGACTCTTGCAACAGGTTTTGAGCTTTCTGACTTTAAACTGTGCAACAGGTAATATCTAGATTAAAAGATTCATATTAGCTCTGCTTTGACCTCTCAAGTCTTCCATCTGTGTTGTGTCACAGAGACCACTACGTTGACCGCTTTCTTCTGATGAGCTCACAAAGCTCACGTGGTTCTAGGATGCTTCTCTGAAAGATCCTCAACTCCCAGACCTTCAAAGGAGTTTGCTGTACCTTTGTGTGTTGAAACAAACCTGTTCTCCTGTTTTGCTATATAGTGAAAATGGGCAAAGTTCCATATTGTTTGTTCCATAATGCAATCCAAATCTCAATGAGGGAGAAGGAATCATAGAATGGTTTGGGTTGGAACAGATCTTTGAAGGTCACCTGCTCCAAATCCCCTGCAATGAACACGAATATCTTCTACTAGACCAGGTTGCTCAAAGGCCTGTCTAAATTGACCTTGAATGTTTCCAGAGTTGGGGAATCTACAGCTGCTCTGGACAACCTGATCCAGTGTCTCATCACCCTTGTCATAAAAAATTTCTTCCTTATATCTAGTCTAAATCTACCTTCTTTTAGTGAAAAATCATTATCCTTTGTCCTATCGCTACAGGCCCTACTAAGAAGTCTGGCCCCATCTTTCTTTTAAGCTCCCTTTAAGTATTGAAGGGCTGCAATAAAGTCTTCCTGGAGCCTTGTCCAGGCTGAACAATCCCACTTCTCTCAGTCTGTCTTCACAGGAGAGGTGTTCAGCCCTCTGATCATTTTCATGGCCCTCGTCCGGACCTGCTCCAACAGATCCATGTCTCTTCAGTGCTGAGGACTCCAGACCTGGACACAGCACTCCAGGTGGGCTCTCATGAGTGTGGAGTAGAGGGACAAAGAGCAGAGGAACAGAGGATATGACATAAATACTCAAAAGCCTTGCAGTATCTCAATTGTGACAAGAGAAACTGAGACCCATTGTTTAAAGATTCACAAACTGTAAAATTTCCTTGCCAAGGAGGGGAGGTGCTCAGCCAAGACAGCAGGACAGGAGCCACCTCTTGAGTCATGTTCTCAGGTGACTCAGGACTGTGAAAGGATAAAGTGAAGTGAGGGCTGTTCCCAAGTGACCACCAGACATCCTCTTGAAACCTTTCCCCAAATTGTATGCACATGCCCAACTATAAGGTGTACAGCTTTGCATACATAAATGATTTCTGAGACGTGGGAGGAGAATTCTGGGAATTTAGATGAATTTATATGGTCTGTATAGATAAATGACAGCTTTGGAATTTTGCATGCATGCATGCAAAAGGAGGAGCCATCCCCGCCCCCTCCCCCCTCCGATGGAGATGACATAAAATAGTACCTGTTTTCTAATACTGAAATTACAATGTTAGAATTTTATTCTTCCTGGAGTTTTGGTGACAGATATACAGCTGCAGCAGCTTGACATGGCACAGGAGATGTGCATTTAGGTGTGACAAGGGTTGCTTAATCTCCTGAATTTTTTCCCTTTCAAAATATGCAATCATCCCCAATAACTGTGATGCAGTTCCATGTTTCCCCCAATGAAATCACACCCCTTTCCTATCATCAATATATAATTGGCATGTTTAGTGTGAGACTGGTCTTTTACACTACTGTGTTCAGAAAGATAAATGCTTCCAGGAATGAAAAATTAAATAGTAACTCAAATATTACTAATTTACTTTAAAATTATTAACTTTTATCAGCAATATTAGATTTTTTTTTAAGGTTTACACTGATTACTTTCAGGCCAGAAGTATGAAATCATTAAGATCTGTTTTCTGTCACTATAACTGCATGCTTTCCCTCTCTTTTAATTTCACATTCTAAGTTAATTTAGTGTTAAGAATATTAGATTAAGCTCTAAGGTACTGAGTAGATCATATGCTAAGCCAGATAGATGGGCAGTTTACCACAGCTAAGGCTCTGCCAGCAATTGGTTTGTAAGTGGCAGAATAAAAGACTATCCCTTCTCTGTCTTTTCCTGGTTGTTTTCATTTCACATAAGTGAAATAAAAATAAGATAACCTTTATATAAACCCAACTCAAAGGATGACTGTATTGCTGATATGAAAGATATGTTTACCCTGCCAGACAGCTTAGCTTATGGTAGTCATCCTCCAGATTGCATAAATGCTAGTATCTTCTAGAGACATATTTTGGTGTGAATAATTCAATTCCATCTAAAACAAAACTCGTTTTCTGCAAATAGTTTCTTTCAGGGGTCTGTGCCATTAAACAGAAGATGAAAGGTAGTTTTGTCTCCCCTTGTCCTCAGCAATCCTCCATGTCATTGCAGCAGCTTTTATATCCACAAGCATCTTCTCCTATTTTATTCCTTTACCCACAGCATACAACTCACATCTTCGGGTTTCTGGTATGAAACACCCATCCTTTACAAGGCTGCAACACAGCCATTATTGCTGCATTTAGAACAAAAATAATGCAAAATAGCGTGAGCACACACACACACCAGCATGTGTAAGGACTTCTGGGGCACCGCCTGGAGTACAGAGGAGACCCAAGGTGCTGTTTGGTGTGTGACCAGTCACTTTCAGAGAGGTCTAGCACTGGGAAATATGAACAGAACTACTCTGTGCTTCTTGGTTTTGAAGTCAGGTGTTGGTGACTGCAGGCATCACAATTAGCAAGCCAGAGTAAATCACATGCATTTTCAAAATACATCACTTGCAAGGCACGAGAGTGAGCACCTTCTAATGTGAGCCTGCTGGCAAATTGTTACCCCACAGCACCACTCCAAAGCTGTTTCAGATCAGTGAACTCCTCTCTGAAATCAAAAACTGTGATGAAGGATGTCAGTGACAACGAAATCAAGCCAATTCAGTGTTTTACTGTGCATGAGGCTTGAAGGTTTGGCAGAGGATACTTGTCCTGGGAGCAGCAGAGCGCTTGAGGAGGGCTGAGGGGAGGAATATAAATCACAGACTCATAGAATCATAGAATACTCTGAGTTGGAAGATCAAGGATCAAGTCCAACTCCTGGCCCTGCACAGGACACCACAAGATTCCCACCTTGTGTCTGAGAGCATTCCCACCTTGTGTCTGTCCAAACTCTTCCTCAGGTCTGTCAGGCTTGGGGCTGTGGCCACCTCCCTGGGGAGCCTGTTCCAGTGTCCAGCCACCCTCTGGGTGAAGAACCTTTTCCTGATCTCCAACTTAAACCTGCCCTGACACAGATTTGTGCTGTTCCCCTGGGTTCTGTCACTGATCACCAGAGAGAAGAGATCAGTGCTGCCCCTCCACTTTCCCTCATGAGGAAACTGAAGACAGCAACGAGGTCTCATCTCAGTTTTCTCTTCTCCAGGCTGAACAAACCAAGTGACCATATAAGCAGTCACTGCTTATATGGCTTTCTCTCTAAATCCTCCTGTCTTAGAGCTGCTGCAGCTCTTACAGAGTTTTTAGCTCCATGAGAACATGAATAACTATCTTCTCAATCCATGATGTGATGTTTGTTATTCTTTTTAATTTTCTTCTAGGTTCCAGCTACTCATGTGCTATAAATTATTCCAGAATTTGAGATCATGGATAAAGGAATGAGTAGGAGAAGTCAGCACGATCTCAATGCTGAGAGAGCAATCAGAAGAGTATTGTTAGAAAAAACCCAGAGGGGTACTGGCATTTAACTGGCCTCAGTGTTCAACTCTGACTCATGATTTTGAAAATTTTACCAGTAGGACATAAAGGTGGAGCTCTTCAGATTCCTGAATGCCCTTATGGAACTCAGGAAGTTGCCTGTGTGCTTCAGGTCATTTGCTTTCAGATGAAGTTCTGAAGGTTGCATGTTATGAAAAATGGATCAATTATACTTTGCAATCGGTATTAAAGACACATCTGTATCCAAGACAAGGTTTTCTCTAATAATTATTGTGCTACTGAAAGCAGAAGGCGAGAACCAGGCCTCTTCCTTTTTCCCCTGGTCCTGCATCGCTGTTCTTTATGAGCAATTTTCTCTTCTGGAGACAACCAGCTCATTAGAAATCCAGCATCCTAAATCTGATGCTGATAATGCAATACTGTTAACTTTTTCCAGTTCACTGAAGAGCCAGAAGAAAAAAAAATTAAAATAATCATCAGGGGAAATTTGGTCACCAGTCACTCATTCCTGTCTCTCTGCTGACATAGGAAATACATAATTTATACCGGCAGGTCTTCTTTGTGCTGCTTTTTCAGTCACTAGGAAATGAGGTCAATATGTTTTCATTTACTCTGAACTGACTGCATTTATTTATTTATTTGCTTTTAGTGTGCTGCAGACATTTTTCTTCTAATAATTCCTGGCAGTTATATTAACTTTCTGCTATAGCTAATGGCTGAACAATTATTTTTCCTGGAATTCAAATTGAAAGGTTAATCTTAGTATTTTTTTAAACATTTAAATTGTTTTCAATTGCAGGAGTGTTTATGGTACAGTAGCAGTTTAAAATAGAAAATAAATCAATAAATTAATTACAATTTCATCAGCTGAATAAGCAAAATGAAAATTAAAAATGAAAATTGATGTAGGCATGTGGTATTATTGCTCTTTGGCTTGTGACTCAGAAAACTTCAGACCCTTTCATAGTGTGAATTCTTGTTTAATCCATACAGAATTGTTGATTTCTAAAAATTATGAACAAGTGTGTCTTGTCAATCAGTGTGGACTGATTTTCTTTAAGTTTGTTTTAACGTGTTTACACCAATGAAAGAATCTGAATCTGCAGCCAAGTCTTTTTTAACTCAGGACTTTCCTTATGAAAAGAATTGATAATTTTCTCAATTCTGTTCACTGTGGAAAGTCCCAACGAAGTCAAGAGCAGATATAAAACTTGATAAGACTGTGAATACAGGATTAGATAAGAGATATATGCAACAAAGGAGAAAGGAGACTATTTGCCTGATTTCCTAATTGCTGTAGAATTTAGTGCTACAACATTAACAGTCGATCCGGAATCCTTCCACTACTAAAAATCTTGGCTTTATTTTGGGAGAAAGAGTACAATCCAAACTTTTGGCAAATTAAATTATCTGGATTTTTCTTTACATTTCCTCTGGTTTAAAACCCCTGCATTTCTTGAGAGCAAATTTAATTGTCTTAAAACAGCAACAAGTAAACCCTAATGCCACAGCAGTGTAGACCTTTAATCTTTCTCAGTAACTATTTGCAGGCCTGTGTTGACATTTAGTTGTGTAATTGCCAAATGGGGTATATGGACAATATCAGCCTAGGGAATGTCCACAGAGTGTTTATCTTCAGTGATGTGCTTTTACAATTGCTATTTACAATTTATAATGTTTTCTTTTCTGTTACACGCTTGTTTGCCTAGATCTTCTTAGCATTTCAATGAGTAAGGCTAAATAATGCATAAATAACACATTAAGCAAAATCAGTTTACCAGATGATAATTTGTGGCAATATGTTAGCTTTTTTATTTTTTTCCAATAATCATATACTAATATATATTAAGCTTTTTATTTATGAAAAGAAATTGTAAGACTTCACTAATAAACATTAAAAGACAATGTTATAATTAAGTCAATGATGCTGTTTCTGTATTATTAGAGACAGGACATATTCTCATTGATAATTATATTATATAGCATACAGTGTATACTATATAACATATAGTATAGATCAATATATTAATGCTAAAGATAATGATAATAATGATAATAATAATAAAAATGTGGAAATTCAACTCGTGTAAGAACCAAATGGACCTAAATTCTCTTAAAAACCTTAGAAATGGGGGAAAACCAATCTATAAAAAATATAAAGACATATAAAGAGCAAATTAATAACCACAGTGGAACAGAAGCTGTGTATGTTTCAATGAGTAGTGCAACTCTAAATTGCTGAGAGGCTGAAATTATTATTAATTTTTATTGACTTTTGTCATACACAATTCACTTTCAAATATATTATATTAAAGGATTTAACATTACATATTATAGAAGTTTTTCTGCTTTTCAAATAAAACCTGGATGAACATAATTTTACCTTTTATGTACTGGGTTTCAACAAAAGCTGTGAATTCAAATATTTATTATCTTGCAAATGGAAACTAATAAAACCAGATGCCCAGAAGATTAAAAACTGTATGAAAAATAAGATATCATTGTGGTAAATGTAAAGTTATTTAATTGCTTTATATGTAGGAAATTGCCTCTGAATTATCAACCAATTGCTTTGAAGAAATTTTGGACTAGCCCGTGGTTTGGTAATAAACTCTTTGTAGTCTCGGAAAATGCATGAAACAGTTATGAAAACACTTCTGAGGTTCAGTTCTACAAAAAATTCAGTGGAAACTGGGTTTGTTAATTAACAGAGTGCAAGGGTAGTGTGCATTATGGGTCGTCTGCTCGAGTGGTTCCACCTATAGAGGAATTAATTCTCTGCCCTGGGATTACCTGCTCCTCCTGTGTGCTCTTGCCACCACGTTTCTGTCCCCTCCTTTGCACCAGCTCTGACCACTGCCTGACTGACCATTCCCACCAAAGCAGTGTGATATCCCCAGAAATCTCACTGCTGGGGGCAGAGGGATTATACCATTATTAGAAAGCAGAATTTGTCTAATTTGAGAAATAAGGTGAAACTACACGGTTGAGGGCTAGGGTGAATCAGCCAGATGGGAAGGAGTGGGATAGTGTTTTGGGGGAACAGCAATTTCTTTAGACAGGCTCTGGTAAATATTTATGTCTACAATATGCAACTGAACCAGTTACTGAGACCTTGATCTTGGTGTGTCATCAAAAAATTCAAAAAAACCATGATATTGCATGATATAAACATAAAAGGAAACACAGAATCCTTTACTTCCATCAGCCCTGTTAAACACTGCTCCTAATTTGAGTTTTCCCAGCTTCAGTGTCCAGACATGAATTCTCATGCCTTATCGGTTCTTTAAAATAAAAATGTCGGTCAGGAGTTAATTAAAATTACTTTAAGAGTGTCCAAGTCACCTTTCACTATTCTATATGATAAATTACACAGCTTGAACTCTTTTTTTTTTTTTACCATTTAAAACCTTCTCTCATCCTCAGATACTTTGTCTTTTTTCACCTTCTTCAGATTTAGATTTTTTGTTGTTGTTAATCTGAACAAAACAAACTCACACTTTCTCTATTCTCAGTCCCATTCTATTGAGAAATTTGATTTTGTGTTCTCTTCTGTATTGCAGTCCCTTGCTTAAACATCCAGGACTGCATCAGCAGTTTAGAATTGCACTGGGAAGGGAGAGTTCACATCCACTGTGACCCTGAGGCCTTTTCCAGAGCCACTATCCTCCATTCGGTGGTCACAACCTGCTTTCCCTCTTTCAAGTGGAGCTTCACATTATTTTATAGGCAAAGTTTTGTCTCCACATGCCCAGATAACAAAGTTATACAAATCTTTATGTGACAGACTTGTTCTGCACTTGGTCAGGAACATGCACCTCATTATGTTTCAGGCCAATAGTTGGCCCAGTCTATCTTTAATCTAAGGTCTCAATTCAACAAAACATTTTACCATTTTTTGTCGTCATCCCTCCTCAGCAAAGTGCTTAACTTTAAATGGCTAGCTGAGATACACTGTATACAAAAAGACTTAAACTTGACTGCTCTCTCAAGAGTTTGATGATTTGAGGTCTTAAAGGATTGGGGATGGTGGAAGAGATTTGTGTCACATAGGTTTAGACATTTGACCAAGGCACCTTTAAAGTTCTCTGGGTTCCTTATATGCAGTGGAGAGGATTAAGCAAATTACACAGTGTGCTGCAGATTACAGACAGGCTGAAATACCCATACTCAGCATTGATTATAGAAGGAGAGATAGAGAAATGATATCCTAAATTAGATACCTTAATGAAGGACTTAAAAGTTGGTTGGGTGGAATTAACTGATCACTTTTACAGAACGCAGAGGAAAAAAGAGAGCCTATTCCTTTGCATGTGTAAAACTGTGGAATCTAGCCCTGAGAAATATTGAGCATATGCAAGTTGTCTTGACCTATATTCTGAATTTACTCAAGTTTCTCAGTGTCAGACATCTACTCTGTTCACATCGTTTTTCTTCAACTGCCTAATGGATAAACTTGTGAAGAAGAATTCCAATTATGAGTATTTAATAAAATCAGGCATATTTGTTTAGGTAAGATTCCACTTACAACACCCAGAAAGGTGCAGATGAGAATGTGCAAAAGGCTTTACATTGGAAGCATTCTCACAAAATATCCAGTCTATTGGAGGGCAGGAGCAACTCAGGAAGACAGGAATTAGTAAGAGGGAGGAAAGGTAAAATGAGGAGAATTAGTAAGAATGAGCAATGTTTCACACATAACATACCAGGTGTTCATCATGGTCACCGAGATGAGAAGAACAAGAACAGTTGACTAAATGGAGCCTCCTAGCCCAGATCTGTGGGTATTTTCCATGCTGTGGAGTGAAGCAAGTGGATTTATTTACGTCAGAAGTCCATTAAAAAGGATACCTTTACATAGGACACTGGAGCCAATATAGAAACTTAATAAATCATATTCCTTAAAAAAAAAAAAAGTGTCAAATGTGGATTTGACTTCATATTCCCTAGAGATCTTTGATCATTCAGAGGCTTTCTGGGGGTGCTGGCAGACAATAGAATATAGGACAACAAACACACTCAGTTACTTGCTAAAAAGATAACAAAAAAAAGTGGAATATTAAATCTAGAATACAATTAAACCATCCAGCCCAAGTTTTTGCTTCCAGCCAGTGTGAAAGGGATTTCTTTTAAATATAGTCTTCCATGCATGAAAGATGGCTGGTACATTTTTGACTCAAAGGTTTAGCAAAGTTACTATTTTTCGAACAACTTTGAAATGAAAACTTTTATATTTAAAATGATGTCTTAAATCTACTTTTTATATCAGTTATGCTAGTAAAATTCCAAGGGAATTAAAAGGAACAGCTGCCCTATTCTGCCATCATATTTAAACAAGCTACTATAATATTACTAAGTGTGAATTTCAAGCATGCAGAGCAAATAGTGGCAGTGAAAGACTGGACTGAGACTGCACCCAAAAGTTTGCTAAATATCTTCAACGTTCAACTTTTTAATTCTGTATGAACTGTGTGAAATAAATTGAAGAAATTCTTTGGGATATTATACATATTTCATTCTCTTAAGGTCTTATGGTTTTTTTTTGAAAGCAGTCAAATAGCTTAAGAAAAGTTGTTGACAGCCCATTTCTTCAGGAACTTAAGCAGGTGGTAAATTAATAGCTTAGGTGGGGGCTGCCATGAAGCATGAAAAGTTATGTCTGGTGTCAGTCCAAATTACTGTCTTTAACTGCACATAAGGCACTGAAAAAACATTAGCTATGCAGTAAACACGGGTTTAGCCAACAAAAATAGATTTTACAAGGTTTCCTCAAGCAATCTCCAAAAGGTCATTCCATACATCTGCTCCAGCCATTGATATCATTTTATAGCCATTTGTTGTTGTTCTAAATCTGTGGCTGTAAAAATGATCTCATTAGCTAAATCAATGGATAGGGGACATGTTGCAAACATTTTTTTTTTTTTCAGTGGACCTCAGAGAAAAAACACAGATATTTCAAATGCAAGCTAAAATATAAATGTAAATAATCCACTTATTAATACTAACATTTTTCACTTACAAGAACATTTCTGGTGTGGGCTTGCTTTCAAGAAAGGAAATATATTCCATTCATAGACTCACTGAAGTTTTCTCTGTTTGCAGAAGCTCTAGAAAACAGATATAGAAAAAAAGCTATGGCTTGTAAACTGTATGTTCTTGAGATAACCCTCTAACGTTGGCGTGGAGATGCCCACACACCATAATTTCACTTAGTGTCTGGAACGGGGAGGTATGAAAGCTGACAGATTTTATCTGGGGCCTGAGACAGCTCCTGAACCCCACACAACCTTCTGTGAGTGCCAATTCTTGCACTGCAGCAACTGAACAGCAAAGACAGAGGAGCTCCGCTGCTCTGGGGCAGCCAATCAGTCAGAGCAGAGGCAGCTGCAGGGCACAGACATTCAGCTGCCCAAGGAGTTTCCAGCTCGTGAGGGACTTCTTCAAGAAACCCTGTTGCTTGTGCTGCAGCGGTTGCATCTTTCACCTGCCATAGAAACATAGAATCATAGAATGATTTGGCCTGGAAGGGATCATCTCATTCCAGCACCCCTGGGACACCTTCCACTAGACCAGGTTGCTCAAAGCCCTGTCCAATCTGGCCTTGAACACCCCAGAAATGGGGCGTCTACAGGTTCTCTGGGCAACCTGTTCCAGTGCCTCATGACCCTCATATAAAGAATTTCTTCCTAATATCTAGTATAAACCTTCCCTCTTTCAGCTTAAATCCATCCCCCTTTGTCCTATTACTCCATGCACTTCTAAAAAGTCCCTTCCAGCTTTCTTGTAAGCTCCTTTTAGGTACTGAAAGGCTGAAATAAGGTCCCCTTGGAGCCTTCTCTTCTCCAGGCTGAAAAATTCCATCTCTCAGAGCCTTCTCCCTACCACACTGCTCCCACCCACTGCTCCATACCTGTATGCTTGTATTAATTGTGCTCTCCCTGGCCCTTGCAGCCAACATCCCAGCATGAGCATTCAGGGCATCCATAATTCTTGAACATTACTTTTGTGGACAGTCTCACTCAACAGAATCATCATGAAGCAATGCTGCTTGTTCCCAGAACTCTTCCCTCTGGTTTCCATAGGGTGATTGTCACTACTTACTCGGGATTGACTGCAAGGGAGTTATACTGGATAGAAAGTCAGTGTCCAGTCAGATTTCTGTCTGAAGATGTGACATGTGCATATGGTGTCCCTTTGTGCCCAGGCAGCTTCAGAGGAACCCCATCTGTGTACACCTCTAAGTGTTTGAAGATCTAATTCTGCAAATGGGTGGCTGTGAGGACAGCAGCACAGCTTCACAGAGATCCCCGAGTGTGATTAGCTGATCTGAACATCACAAAGGAAATAAAAGAGCACACCTGTGGGTGATTTTTGTGGAACTGGAACAAACATCAGACTGTGCATATGCATTGGCTCCCTGGGAGCTCTTGAAACTTCGAGGAGTGTGACTTGAAAGATCAACATGCTTTTAAAGGAAAGGAACAAAGTCTGAAAGGCTTTTATATAGGCTGAAGGTGTGAAAATCAGAAAGGTTTAAAGTGAATGCATGAGTCTGTCCAGACCTCCCTCTACCACCTACTGCATTTTATAAATGTGTGATATCTATCTTAATATAAAGTGGGAGACGTGTGGTATAATATTAGTTAGCGATGCTGAAGATAATATTTGACAGAAATATGCATGCTTGTGTCTCAAATAATGTACTGATAAAGTTTTTGTACTCTAAATTCAGATAATGGCTGCTTAACATTAAAGTAGTAATGTACTGAGCTTACAAACACTGTTCCTTGTGTATGTGAGCAAAACAGAGAAAATATGGACTCAGTCAGGAATCTGTTAAAGCAAAAGTCAGGATGGATGAGATGAAGATCAGAATATGGTGGTCAGAAAACTTAGGTTCTACTGTAGTGTTGTAATAGCTTTCATTTGGATTTTGTTGAGTCTTATCATTTTTCTTTCTTTATGGCCTGTTTACAATTGTTTTATTTATTTGTTTTGTTTATGCTGAGAAAATATAATGAGATCAACACTTCCACATACAAGATGGAGTGTAAAAGAGATAGTGTTTATTGCCTGTGGTCACTAAGCAATGCTTAGATGAATAAGATTTATTGAAAAAAAAAATGTTTTAAGCCTGCCCCAGTGTGGGCTCCTCTCTCCATGGATTCACAGGTCCCACCAGGAGCCTGCTTGAGCACAACCTTCCCATGGGGTTTCAGCCATCTTTCAGGCATCCAGCTGCTCCAGTGTGGCCTCCTACATGGGCTGCAGGTGGACCTCAGCTTGCCCATGCCCTTGTTGGGTTGCACAGGCACAGCTGCCTCACCGTGGGCTGCACCATGGGCTCCAGGGGAATCTCTGCTCTGGCACCTGGAACACCTCCTGCCCCCGTTTCTGCACTGACCTGGGTGTCTGGAGGGCTGTTTCTCTCACACATTCTCAGTCCCCTCTCTGGCTGCAGTTTCACAGCATTTCTTTCACCCTTCTTAAACACATTATCCCAGAGGCTCTACCACTGTCAGTGATGGGCTCAGCCTTGGCCAGCAGCGGGTCTGTCTTGGAGCCAGCATTGGTTCTATCAGACATGAGAGAGACTTCTGGCAACTTTTTGGAGAAGCCAACCACCACTACCCAAATCTTGCCACACAAACCCAATATATCTAGAATATACATATTCTTACATCTTTGGACATTCACAAGTGGTAAAACCTTAAATAAAATCAAGGTCTTTAATGGCTATTGATTTCTAAAATACATATTGGGTAGGAGTGTGGCTATTCCTACCATGGTTCCCAATCATAGCACAAGTTATTCCTTGCATGTATATGTCTGTTGTGTTTGAGCTATTTAAAATGGTAAATCAGTTTTCTTACTTCTTCAAGTTTTTGAGTTCTACTGCATTATTCTCACCCTATTTTGGCTCTTGGGTATATAGCATGTTATCCACCTAAGCTAATTTCACTTCAGTCTTCTATTTGTGCATTGAAGGGGGAAAGAGCTTAAGAGGACAGTTTTTCCCACTCTTCCAAGGTGCTGCAGTTTGGGATCTCCAGAGGTACTGCTGGGTGTGAATAACACACATGGAGATACTGTGAAATCTTTACCTTTGGTCTTTTTTTTAAGAACTGAGAGGAGGAAATGCCTGTCAGAATTGCAAATATCCTTGTGAATTAATGAACTGGACAGAAATAGATGATTGCTTAATGCTGCCTCCAGCCCCATGTGCCTTGATGCGTGAATTTGGGTTAGTAAAGCAACTACTAAGCAGCATCCAGCTTATACTTTCGTAATTGTAGCCATACTGACATTCCAGGAACAAATATGGGATTTCTAAAGACCAATTTTACTGTTTGCAGGAAAAACAGAGGGGTAGAACAATGAATCATTGTTGCGGTGGCTCAGCCCACTCGCAGTGTGAATGACATCAAGTGGGTGGATTTCCCCGCCCACGACAGTGACCCC
>VZRJ01002570.1:0-24694 GCA_013397565.1 Ptilonorhynchus violaceus | reverse complement strand
CCTTGAAGATCATCTCATTGCAAGCCCCCTTACAAGGGCAGGAACACCTTCCACTAGACCAGGTTGCTCAGAGCCCCATCCAACCTGGCCTTGAACACTTCCAGGGACTGTGCATCCACAGCTTCTCTGGACAACCTGTTCCAGTGTCTCACCACCCTCACAGTAAAGAATTTTTTCCTAACATCCAATCTAAACCTTCTCTCTTCCAGTTTGAACCATTCCCTCTTGTCCTGTCACTAAAGGCTCCTATGAATGGTCCTTCTCCATCTTACTTGAAGGCTGCAATTAAGTCACCACGAAGCCTTTAGGTGTAAGTCAAGGAATTTAGATGTAACTTGAAGGGGAAAAGCTGTCACATCAAATTAACACAGAGAGCTTGCAGATATCTCTGCAGTGCTTCTGAGCAGTTCTTCCCTGCTTTCAGCCTCCAGTGGGTTGGAGTCCATCTGACTCAGTGTGCTTATCTACAAATAAAAGGACTTATGCCAACAAGTGACCCCAGGCTCATCTTCTGGTCGTTGGGGAGATCCAGTTTGAACCATTCCCAGACAACCAAGATACTTAATGGAGACTAGGACACAAATAACTTCATCCTAAAGTAGATATTAACATTTGGTGAAATCGTATCAAATTCTATTGCCTGTTTTTTCGTATAGTGAGTGCTCTAATAACTACCTGAAACATAAGTACTTGTATGACAGATGTCATAGGTTGAATGAAAATATCTACCGTGGAAAACAAAGGAAGGAGGGATTTTGAAGTGTTCATGAACACTTGTTGTCTCATTTCTTTCCCACATCACTCCCCCCAAACCCCAAATGTATTCAGAGGGTGTGAGATAAGGAGAAAGGCTGAACTGCCTGCTCTCCCAGGCAGCCTGTTATCTCACATGGCTGTAGTGCTGCACCAAGCTGTTCAGTAGTACAAACCACTGAATGCAATAAAGGAGGAAAACCTACTTTGTCTTTAAAGCTCTGAGAAAAAAAAGATTTAATCTGCTAAAAATATTTTCACATTGGCATTCACTTTAACTAAGAATATAATATCTTGAAAGTACATCAAAGATTCTGTTAAGAACCATGACTCAGGACCCTAGGTTTGTTTTTATACTCCATGCAGTCCTAGTTTTCATGTATAAAGGCAGAGCAGCACAGGTCATGAAAACCAACTACCAGCTTAATTGATAGTAGTAGCTCTTGGTGAGGAGAAATGCAAGAAATATTTTCATGCTACTTTAATTTTCCATAGTACCTATGTCATGTTACCTACTATTAAGAGAAGACTTCATTTAACTATTCTGTGCAAACTTTGTCTCTTTTCTATTACTCTCAGAATCTTGACATTTCCTATAATCTAAACAAAGACAGCTCTGTAAAGTTATCTGTTCTAGCACGAGAAATACATGAGGATAAGCAAAGCTATCTTTAAAACCAAACAGGGCAAAGTCCCGACAATGATGTGAGCTGTTACCTCTTCACTTGGTTTTGTTGCCCTCCAGGTGTCTGAGGGTAGACTGGAAAGGGTGCAGATGGACATGCAAACTCACCTCCAGTGAACTGGGGAATGGGGATGAGCAATCTTGTAGACATTCCTGAAAGAAGGCCGTCCCTGATTTGTCATATGCAGGGGGTCTTCTTCGCACCAAAAAACTCTTAATGTCAATGACAGTCTGATTCCCTCTTACTCTGTTCCACAGAAGTTATCCTTCCCTCCTCTTTATCTTCTCTAGCATTTTCCATTGTTCATCTCACACATTTAAAATACTGCAGCAAATCAAACCTGACCCTTCCTGTTCACCCCTATATTCATCCCTATGTTCACCCTTATATTCACCCCTATTTGCCTAAAGAGCTCACAGCTGTGATTGATATCCCAGGTGGTGTAAAACCAACAAAAGTCTCTATTTTGCTGAAGAGGAAAAAGAAAATTGTGCACTACAGCATAGACAGCATGGCCCCTTGCTTCACCTTTAATCTAAATTTTTTGATCAAAAGCAACTTCACCTGAAGTTACTGTCAGCCACAATTTTATATTACCTTTTATAAATATATTAAGGTGAATGGATTTCAGCCTAAGTGGACCTGTCAGGAGTGTAGAAGGGCAGAGAGTTGATTTCTTGGTTGTATTTCAAATAGTGTCCTGAAATCAATTACACCAGCTAGAAGACTCCGTGTGAGTTGCTGGATCCACACTATAAACAATGGGATAAAACAGGAAAGCTTCTCCCATCTGCAGCATGGGACAGCAGCAGGGCAGAAATCAAGCAGGTTTCAACACAAAAAGTTAAAAGTTGACTTGCTCATGCAATCCTTTCAAGTTTAGGTTGTGATTTGGCCTCATGCTGGCTGGAGATAGGTTAAAGCCAGATTTTCCTTGAAACTGCATATGATTCAGGCTTCAGAGTAAAAAAAAAAAGAAAAAGCAAAAAAGCAAGCTCTGCATTGCTGAATTTCTTTCTACTCCTACTCATAGCCCAGTGATTACTGGAAGTTCAGCACTTCTGAAAATGCTGTCTGGCATAATTACAGAAGGCAGATACTATGGGGGTTAAACTTCTGCTGACATTACCAGGTTCACTACAGAAGTTAAACATGACATAATGTGGAACAAGAAATGCTTCTGTTAACAATAATCTATTTACATTTTGCAATGGAAAAATCAACCAACCAACTGAACCTCAGCATACTACCAACTGAAGGTTCAATTTGATGATTTTGGAGGTATTTTCCAACCTTCAGGATTCTACAGTTGAGCATAAGAAATAAAAATGACTGTATTATATAAATACAGTTCCACATCTTGTTCTTGATAGTAGTCAACAGTGGGTATTTGGTACAAAACAATGAGAAAATATAAATAAATAGTTGGTGATATTTCCCTAAATACTCTCCCAGTGCCTGATTTCAGGATAGATGTGGGATTTGTAGCTGCTTGAGACACTACCTCTAATCTCTTTAAAAAAGTATGACCTCAGACTCTCACAGTCTGCAGGTGAATCTCTTAACCAAACATTGTTACTGATGGGTATCACAACATATGTATTTATTTTATGTACATCAATTAAAGAAAAAAGAGAAATATTCATAATCATGCAAATATGGAACACAAGTTATGTCATAGAAGAGAAAAAGCTTCATAAAGCAGTCACTATTGACATAATTTTGAGGTCCAAGTCATAGGTGAACTTGGCAAATGTTAAGTTTTAATCCGTATTTAAATGTGTCCATCATTTATGACCAAAATGCTGATTGTTTCAACTCTGGCTGGAGAAAAGGGCTAAAGCTATGCAAGCATGTAAGGTAGAACCATGAATGATCATAGTTGCAATTGACAACTTTTAAAATGCACCAGTTTATAATCAAACTTGCTCCGAGTTAGGCATTAAACCTAAGCTACTCATCTAAACTCAATACAGAGAATAAAAGACACAGATTGGGATCTCCAGAGACAGACATCTCAGAATGGGATGAATGACCTTCTGGAAGTGCCCATTTATCTCTTCATTGACAATAGCATGATTCTAAATGATAATCCAGACCGATAACTTTTAGACAGTTAAGGTTAGGTAAGATTAATCTCCCACCTTCTGCCTAAGGAAAATAATTTTATACACTCTAAATTTTATCTCTAGTCTCATCAAGTCTAATTTCATTTTATCTAATTTAATTTTTTTTGTGTCCACATTGGCTCAGATCTAGCAACCAGGTTAATAGATAATTTCTTATCTATTTGCAAAAACGCTGGTGTCAAACACATACACACAAACACCGTCACAAAATTGATAGAATTCATCTTTACATCCAGCATGCCCAGAACTTAATTTATGAACTGAAAGAAAATAGTTATGCAAGCACACTCACATTATAATATACATAATCCTCCTTAAGAAAAGTGGTTTTAAAGCTCCTGCCTCTCCTTTCTCTAGTAATTCCCCATGTTTCCAATTCTTTCCCATTTCCCAGTGCCTGAAGGCAGGAAGATGAGTTCTGTCACAAGAATATAAAATAAAATGCAAAATGTTCTTTGTTGCTAATCAGAATTTCCTACACTATTAGATCTGTCTCTCAGAGCTGGCTGAGGAGAAACTCACCCAGCTGTAAACCTGGCTATGGACAGTGTGTCCATTCTGATCATCACTGCAGTACCTGAGCACTGCCACAATTCTTTCCAACGTTAAGTGCAGAAAAATTATGACTTTGATGTCACCTAGATATTTGCATAACAATAAAAACTTGCAAGAAACAGGCCAAGAAGATAGATAAAGATCTATTCAGAACTTTTATTCAGGAAGCCAGCCTATGTTAATACTTGTATCTGATACAACAGAGGTTAATCAAGGTCTGATCTAATGATCAGCAATATCACAGGGGTGTTAGGCTGGGCCTTCTAGACCTCAAGCAAGAAGTGCTCTTTGTTGCCTTGTCCCTCCTGAGATTCTCTAAGAAAGATATTTATTTATTTTTTTAATGGCAATAAGATACTTTGCTAATTTAACAATAAACTTGGCTTTATGAATTCTACCTGTTTACATGCAAATGCAGAACAAATTCTTATTATCTAAATTGGCAACACGTCTTGAGAGAATCAATTCCAGTGTAATACAAGCCATTATCTCTCTGACTTTGCCTGGGAGTTTTTCACCCCCACAGGAGCAACACAGAAGGATTTGCTTGGAAGGTATTTTCCCTTCTTGTTAAATTTGCAATTATACTCTAAAATCATTGACTTCTGTACTTTGCAGAAATACAGTAAAACACACACTTTGTGTAACAGAAATATATATGTGCATATAACCACATAACCATAACCTGGAGTCTGTTTCAGTTCCCTGACCCGCACTCAGAGCACGTCATTGCTTCTCCTCAAGTCATGTGCATCTGTTTTTTGCTTCAAATCCAGTGAGTCTGGTAGGGCTGTCACTTGCCGTCAGCAGGCAGGACTGGAGCCAGGATGTGGATATTTTACACCTAATTTTGGGGCTACGTGGTGTTTCTCAGCATGCGTGTGACCAATCTGCACTAGGACCCTAAGTCAGCCCACTTCAGCCTGCCTGACCTGGAGGCAACTATGGCAGTTCAGTTGCTTTAGAGACAGTTCCCCGTTGGAAATATAACTGGGGCTCATCTGCTCCTGGTAAAAAATGGCAAACAGGTGTCTGATGTGAGCTCACGCTCTCCTTCACTCTTACAATTGATTCTTTTGCCTGTCAGATCATAGCTCCATCTCCCATCTCTTAACTTTCTCCTACTTCCTCACCTACACTGAACATGAAGACTTTCTTCTCCTTCAAACACAAAATCAAGATCTGGAGGAATTCTCTTGCTCAAATGGGAATGAATACAGTCCTTACTTCCCTTTGATGCCACAAAGTAACAGGCACAACTAAACCAAACCACTCTTAAAAATAACAGTAATAGTAAAGAACAATTAAAACAGTCAGAGTAAGATTTATGTTTGTCTATGGTACTAAAACCAATGCAACACTGTCACCTGGAAGCGAGTAATTCCAGGTCTTTTCCCCACGATGGAGGTACTGCTCACAGCTGAGACACCTGGATCAGAAGTGAGGAGTATTTTCTGCTGGAGGACGATGTCATATTTCCAGTAAGTGCAAAGCTGACAGTGCTTACAGCAGCACAGAACCAAGGAGCTGCTCATTTGTTTGAGTGCCCTAGACTATACATTAGGAATCTTGGAGCTACGCCAAACTACCTAGCAATAATTGTAGCAGTCATCTGTGAATAGTGATATTTGGCAGCATATTAGTGGTTCATTTAATTTATTGTCTTCCCACCTTATTAGCAGTACATCACAAGGCTGGAAAACTTTCTAAGCTCATATTTCAAAAGCAGAGGCCTTAAAGCTGCACCTTAAAACTAGAAATTTGGTTTATGTAATTTTGTTCAGCCATGTCAATATAAACTCCAGACAATATTGTGTTGCAGAGCTCTCACTCATGCGATGACAGCTCTGTCTCCTCAGTGGCTAAGCTGGCAGTTAAAGTGATTCACTGCAATCAGCCTCAAAGGTTTCCAAGTCAGACCCCAAGGTAACTTAGAAAGTTGCAGGGAAGTTTGACAGGATGCTTTATTTTGTTTTTGTTTGGAAATAATGCTCAGAAATCGCAGTGAGCAGTGATGGCAAGGAAGGAACATCACCCTTTGTTTCCAATAGGTTGCTTTGCTGGCTTGTGTACACATCCACAAAGCAGCAAATAACAGGGACATCAGTCACACACAAAAGCTCACATGGGCTCATATGCACTCAGCAGGAAGGATAACACTTGCTGTATACAATACCACTCATTGTATTCTTTCCATTATTCTTCAAGCATTTGAAGCACTAGAACTGGAAAGTTATTGCCTTCACCCTTGTTCTTTGACTGTTCTGTCTAAAATCATATATTTATATGTGTATCTCTAAAAGGTAAAACTAGGATTCCTGTAGTTCTGAGACATTTTCCTCCTAAGCTCTGTGTTCCAACATTCAGCTCAATCACAAATACATTTGTCTTGTGAATTGCATTATTAATATTGAGTCAGCTCATTGATTATCTTTTAAATGTGGTATGGCACACTGCCAAGATAAAAGTTGGAGGTAATTTAGGGAAGAGCACACATTGTTCTCTACTAGGCATAAATATCACCAGCTGCTGTTCTTTAGATGATACAACCTCCCATCCCGAGTTCAAACTGCAAACATTTCTCTGCATCTTGCAAAATGGATAATAGAGAATAACTTATGTTCTTTCATGTTGACTTATTAGAAGAACAGTAGATCTATTGGACCAACATTTTCAAAGAAAAAGGTCATGTTATTTCCAACCAGAGACACAGGAGGAATACATGATTTTGAATACATCATATTTCTTAAATCAGAAAAAAATATATATTCTCAAATAGCAAAGTGTTTTCAGGATGTTTTATTGATCATGGTGTTTATTGGCCTAAGCCTTAAAAGATACAGATAGGTAAGCACTAAAACCGGCCACATACCTTTCACTGTGGGTAAGAATTCGATACTTAGCCAGGGTTTGCTGAATAAATTATTTAGACACTCGTTTTTTCATTATATGAAAGCGGACTTTCATTGCTTTTGTGTGATTTATTTTTGTCTTCAAAAGTTTTCATACATTTTTGCTGAAGTTTCCTGTCTTAAAAGCACATTGATCTGCTTCTTAAAGGATCGTTCAGATGAGTAAAGAACACAGAATAAAGAAAGTCAGAGGGTTGTCCATGATCCTATGAAATCCAGATACACATACCCAGAACTCCAACCAAAACCTGTCAGACCACCCAAACCCAGCAAAAACCCCATTACAGGTTAAGCATAATGAGGGAGCCACAACAGCCAGTGTTTTCAGTTGTCCAAATCACCTGCTAGCATGAAAAATTGAACAGCCTGCTCTTAAAAATTATAAATTCAGTGGCTGATCCTTCAAATACAGCAAATAACTCATGATGAAATGAATGAGAAGACCAGAGGATGCTTCATCATTTGTAAGATTGAATCCAAAGGTAATGCTGAAAAAATCTGCAAAACATAAGTTAACATTGTCAGAACTATAGAGTTTAAGCTATACAACTGAAACAAGGATCAAATTCAAGTTTATATTACAGTTGTGAGACAGCTGTGCATCTGGCTCATCTGTGTAAACATAAATTGTTAAGATCCCATTAGACTGCTCCAGAAACTCCCCATATCATTGGTTGCACAAGTGATCCAACACACCCACCTGAAAGAAGGTAATGGGCTGAACTCTTAGGTGGCTTCACAGCAACTCATTTGATTCATTGCTGGAGGACCTCTCCAGCCTGGGAACTTTTGTCAGTCCCAAAGAATTCCCACTACCAGTTACTTGTTTACTTCAGTGTGCTCATTAACATCCTTGGTGAGCAAGCTGGCTGGTCCAAGCTCTGCTGGGAGGCTCCTGCTGCAGAATCCACATAACTAAACACAGGTCAGATCCTTGAGAATGATCAATAGGAGTTGCTCTTGCAGAAGAACAGATACCAAGCAGTTCAAATTGTTGACATTTTGTACAGTTTAAGATATTCCATAATGGTGGATCAGGTGTGTGCTGGATTGGGCACATCAGATCACAAGTCACTTAGAGGAATTCAGCAGAAATTTTGCTTCAGCACATCACACAATGCCTTATTCACCCACCTCTGCTCTTCTATAGACACCTCTCTGACCTCTTTCTCCCCATCATGATTTCAGTGAGAATGTTTGAATAGCAAATGTTTTCCACATACAAAACCTTTGTTGGTGTAGACAAGCATAAGGTCTGCAAAAGATTATTTTCTGAATGACAGCCAAGGATTTTGGTTTGGTCAGCCAAAATTTCGCTGCAAAATGGTTAACAAAAATATATATTTGAGATTTTTTCACACATATTATTAAAATTCTTCTTTTCTGAGGAATGTATATCCAACCACTTAAGCAATTTCGTGCAGCTAAAGGCAGTATGTGTCCTTCCCTGTCAGCCTCCACCACAGCACAGGCAGCCATGGACCTGAATGACACATAGATGACACAGACGGGACAGGGATTGCAGGTGTGATTTTTTTTCTGAAAATGCTAGTATTTATGATCACAAAGAAAACAATTTCCTCTTGAAGGTGCAGGTACTTTGAAATAAGAGCTATTGTACTTTTTTCCCAACAGAGATTTCTCTGCAGCTTTTCAAGCAGTCAAACAAGGGGGAAAAAAATAAGAAGACAAGCTGTAAATGGTTCATAGAAAATGAAACAACACTTATCCATGCTAATGATTACTATGAATATCCAACCATAAACGTGTCTTATGAGTCAGAGAGCAGTTAAATCGGCTGCATGCTACTGATAATATCCAGCTTAAGCCTTCTAGCACTCAACTAGTCCCATCTAATTAAATGTTGTCTCCTACACGTGTAGATTTATTTACAAGTTACTATCTCCCTTCGCTAACTCAGGAAAGCATGAAAAGGTATAACTGCAATTAGTCCTTATATTTGGAAGGAAAACTGCTCATAAAGAAATAAAGGATGCTTTTACAGGGAAGCATCTCCTGCTTGCATATGAGGTTCAAACTTGAATCTTTCAGCAGATATCAGATGAGTTCTTTGTCCAATAAGCTAAATAGAGAACAAGCTCTATTTCTGAGATCAAGTGAAACAGCACAGCTGGCAGCCAGAAGGTCGTCTGTCTTTCTCCCCAAACAAGGTGATGTCCTCACACCACGACGTTTCTTGCTGCCCTATAAACTCTGCCCAGCAGCACAGCGTGTCTTGGCACAGGCCATAACCATGGCAGAGACCATGTTACCAAATACTATGGGTGATACAGACAGTATTTAAGTCCATGCTTTAGTGCCACTAAGTCACAAATATAGATGTAAATCCATGTGATCCACAGAACATTATTTAATCTCTAAATTTCACATAATTCTAACTTAAATAGCCCTTTCCTATCTTCTTTGCCTGTTACAGTAACCAGCTCCTCCTATTTCAAGAGATTAATGAGGCTTTTTTTGAGCTACAACTCTTAGGCACTAGGAATAACAAAAAATAACACATCTGTCTCAAGACCATCACTTGGGAAAAATATCATCACTTACCATGAGGTTTTCTGTGGAAAGTTCAATACTGTCTTAATGCTTAAGATTAAAATTGTCATAACTCTTATCTCTTTGTACACGTTTCCAGTTGCTGAAGCCTATTTCTGCTTGTTAAGAGTGGAAAAGCTGAATAAATTGACAGTTAGATAAAGTACCTAGTATATTTATTTTTACACATACCGATCATTTCTCAAAGATAGTCAAAAGAGGCATCTTCCTTCTGACAAGAATGTTGTGTGCCCTTTGTTTTGTTTATTTTTGTGGGTTTGTTCTTTTTTTTTAAAGATTACCATAATGACAACAAAGCAACAATGAGAAAGTCCACCTGTATTCCCTGATTTCCCAGAGGAATCTGTGCATGACAATTGGAAAACAAATAAAACTCTTGACAGAGAAACAAGAAAACGCTTGTGAGCTAATGAGCAGCACGGAGATGGGCCAGGCACACAGACTTGTGCTGCAGCCTAAAATCAGGTATAGAAAATAGGAGGGTAGGACAGGGAGGAACTGGTCCTGTGTTATATCACACTCCTGTGCCACAGAGCCACTTTCAAAAACAGATGCTAAAACCTTCCAGGAGCATGTACTTGTGCTTAAGGGAGAGCTGTGAGGCAGCAGGAGCCCTGGATTTGTGTTCACACCTTTTCAAACATTCCTTTTTTTGCCAAACCTGGAGTGTCACAGCCTGAGGTCTGCCCTACAGGTAGATCCAGTTTATATGCAGATGCACTGAGAATGGCCATGCAGTTGCCCTGGCATGCAAATACCTGATATCCTTTCCTGTCAATCAAGGAATGGTTTTGCTTCCAAAAAGGCATCTTTATATTGACTTCTGTTGGCACAGCTTCAGCAGCAAGAGTGGCAATAGGGCTGACACCTGACTGGCAAATGTGAGCTGGCAGAAGCTCCTTAGGTAAAGACAGGCCAAGTCCTTCTGTGACTGGCACAGTTTCTTCAGTCAGTGCTGTTTACCTGCACTCATATCAGCAGTGCTTTGCCAGTGCAATACATGAATATTCTGCTCTCAGGAAAGTAATAATGTAGACAAACTCTACAGCTATACAAAGGAGATTATGTTTGAGTCAAAGAAGTGCCATTTTCAAGTACAAGGAGGGAAGAAAATAAAGAAAGAAAGAGGTCTTGCTTGGCACTGCTCACCACGGTTGGGGTGAAAGTGAAGACTATCTGTATAAAACCTGTTTCTCCTCTGAGCAAAGGCAGAACCTGAGAACACTGGGGAAGGAGCATTGATGTTATTCCCCTAGTAGGACTCTGAGTAGCTGGGTCCTTTTTACCCTGATGTGCATGTAATGGAGTATCTGGACTGTGAGCCTATAACCCATAATAGCCAAGAGACTCAACCCTCAGAGACAGTGTAAATTCAATGGGCCAATTAGCACCCATGTGAGCGGTTTCAAAGAGCAAAGACAATTATCTACACTTTGCAGCATGTGGTTTAAGCCTGCAATTAACCTATGCTTTAGGGGTTTCCTTTATTTTCTTTTGGTTTTGTTGCTGGTTTTGTTGCTGTTTTTGTTTTAATTTCACTTCCACTTCTCTATACAGAAAAAGCTAAGCTGGACACACACTCAACCACCTCTACAAAGCTTGGCCACCACAGTGAACATGTGGCTATCCCTCATTTCTGCAGGAAAGCCACATGATCACAATCTGCCTATTTTAATCATGCCATGGATGTTATATTGGTGTCTAAGAGGCTGCTGGGTCTTGCTCTGTGTGCCTTACTGTGTCTGGCACAGAGGAAGAACAGATGAGAAACCTCTGGACATTGCCAGCCAGGGCTCAGCTGCAGCTGCACGGCACAGGGGGCTCCGAGGGGTAGGAGTGTCTGCAGCTGCCTGCAGAAATCCATGCTCTGAATGTGGGACTAGGCTCCACTGAGTCATGGAGACAGATGTAGAAGAGGATTAAAAGAGGCAGAGAAGGTCAATAAGATAACTACCCAATTTCTTCCTAACAGAGACAAATATTGGGGGTTTGAGGAAGGAATAATGAAAACTGCTTCTTTAGCCTATGTGAATTACAAAAAAAAAGAGAAAAAGAGAACCCTTCTTTTTCTGCAGACAGTGGAGTTACTGTTCAGCTATCTAAACCTGAGTGCAGGCTTGTGACCAAGGGCAAACCTTGATATTCCCTTCAGATATTAACATCCTATGAATTTTGGAGGACAATGTTTCTTCACGCCCTTTGATCACCCAACTAGGGAATGGAGGTGTCTGACTTCTTGCTGACATCTCCCTGTGACAGGTCTCCTGGGATTTCAACTCATGAAGCCAGGGAGCTGTCTGGTGATCCTTCACTTAGCATTATCATGCAGGAAAGAAAACAGAGGGAGAAGATCCCAGTTTTCAGAGCAGAAACACCTTGGGCAGGAGGGTCTGCCTCTGAGAACCTGCAATTCTTATAGAGGTAGATTTTGCATATAATAACATATGACTGTAATAAAAAATGGTAGTTTCCTCAATGTTATATTTATATACCTCATTATGAACAACTGTAACTAACACATGGAGAAATATTTCTTTATGTCTTATTTCCTTATGGGACAAGCAACATCTTAATGATAATAGCTTACTGATCTGGAGATCTTGCTAGTACAGAAGAGCTGTTTTAGAAGGAAGTTTATCTGTGTGCCTCTGTGTATGTATGTATGCACTTGTGCATATTTGTGTGTACTTGGTCTGGCTGAGCTGGAATTCATTTCCCATTGCAGCACTGTCTCTCCAACATTCCCCACATCCGTAGGCTGGGGGGGGGGGGGCAAGGTCCTGGGAGGGGACACAACCAGGCCAACTGACCCAAATTAACCAAAGGGATATTTCATATCACATGACATCAGCTCAGGCATAAAAGCTAAAGAAAAGAGGAGGAAAGAGGGGCATTTGTTATTTATGGTATTTGCCTTTTGGAGAAACTGCTACACATGCTGAACCTGCCTTGGAAGTGGCTGGACATCACTTGCTGATGGCAAGTAGAAAATAACCCCTTTTTTTTTCCTCTTTGTTTGTGTGCATGCAGCCTTTCACTTTTGCTTCAGTAAACCGCCTTATTTCAACCCAGGGGTTGTTTTCCATCTTATTTTTTCTCCTCTATTCATCTGAGAAAGAGGAGTGATAGAGCAGCTTGGTCAGCACTTGGTGTCCACTCGAGGCCAACCCAGCACAGTAGGATAGTAACAACATAAGGTATTACAGTCTGTGGTTAGGACCTTCAGTTTAGAAGGACTGTGCTGAAACTGGACAAAACTGTTGCGGATAGGTAAAACCTTGCAAAATAAAACAGTTTGTTTGAAGGACGTGCTTTGTACAGAAACCCTGAATGCCTCAAGTATAAGACAAGAGGCAACAGACAAAAACTCATGCACAGAATATTCCCCCTGAACATGTGGAAGAACTTTTTTACTGTGCAGCAACTGAGCACTGGAACAGATTGTCCAGAGAAGGTGTGAAGTCTCTCTCACTGGAGATATTCCAGAACCGTCTGAAAACAACCCTGTGCCATATGCTCTAGGATGATCCTGCTTGAGCAGAACCAGATGATCCACTGTGATCCCTTCCAACCTGACCCATTCTGGGGTTTTGTGAAGTGTGAGGCAGAATATAGAATCTGTTTTAAAACAAATTTAAAAAAAGCCAACCAAAGAAAAAAACCCCAATCAAAACACTTTGTGAAATAGTCTAGGCTAGGAAGATAGACAAATTTGGAAGCTCCACAGAAAGTAATGTCATTGTAGAAGTTCTGATGGATTTCTAGTGACAAACAGCCAGAAACCAACCCTTCTTCTTTCTTCCCTAGAATTCCACCTTCAGGAAAACTTGGATTTTTGGGAATAAGTGTTTTCAAAATTCCTGAAACTGCTCTTACTCTCTGAAGACTTCAACGGAGACTGGCTTCTGGGAAGCTGTAAGTAACAACTGGCCCAAAAACTCATCACTTTCTTTTTCAAATCTGTCTTCCCCAGCTAGTCACAGAGGCTATGTCTAAGTCTAGTAAATACCCTTGGGAACTTTCCCAGACACCAATAACAGCTGGCATGGAAAACCCCACATCTCTGCTGTTGGACTCTCTTTGCTTCCAAACCCAAGTCACCACTCTCAGACTGGTTATTGGGAAGGGTTTCTGACCAGGATAACATCACAAGTGTGACCAGGACCTGTGTGGCAGAATGCTGCTTGTTCAAGCAAGACACCATTCTAACTGCTTGGCAGTAAATTAAAAAAAAATGCATTTAACAATCATATTAGGGTGTCAAGGCATAATCTCAGGTGCTATTTAATTTATTAATAAAGCCAAAATCAGAGAGTATACAGAAAGTTTCTAATGCACATACTGTGTAACAGGCGGAAGTTGGCAGAGAAAGTCAGTTTTAGACACCTGAGAGCAATATTTGTATTCTCTGACTATCCTCACAGATATTCTCAGGAGGAACCATACATGACAGAAGCTTATCAGGTGGTGAGAAACTATCTTCATAACTGCAGAGCCATAAGTATCATCTTTACAGAGAAATTCCTGACCGGAAGAGAGAGCAGGTATAGTCATACTCTAATTTATATTCTTTATCCAGGCATTTATTTTTATTTGGCACACAATGAATATATAATATACACACACTTCATTGTACCAAATAACAGGGTTATCTGGTAAGACAATAACTCTAATTTCCCATGGTTACCTCTACTTCTGAGCCAATAAAATACTGCACATTGCTATTATTGGACTTCAAACCCGACCCGAGTTTTAATTTTATTAACATTTCTATTAATTTGATGGCACTGATAAAATTATGGATAAATGTGTTGTCTCCAAAATAGAAAAAGATATATGCTGGTGAGAAGGGGTTGAATATGAAACTCCCAATAACTTGATATTTAGGAGGAGTGGGGGGAAACAAAAACAAGAGAAGGAACCAGTTCTAAAGAACAAATCAAGCATAAAGCACTAGGGCTGCTGAGCAGGATACCTATTAGAAAATTATGGAAGTCCAAACGTCCTAAGCAGAAGCACAGAGAAGGCTTGAGCAGTATGTAATTGCTTCAATGAGTCTGCACATTGCATGTACCTCCCTGAATCATGTAGGGCATAACAAACAAAACAAAACAAAGCAATGCTCCCGAGAAAGAAGTAGTTAGGCACTTAATTTGCTTATTAACAGCTCTGCATAACAGAGTCTCCTCAAGCAAGGTCAACATAGTCTTTTCTCCAGAGCAGTGATAAGGCAAATGCTGCCATCTGGTTCTGCTCAAGGCAGGAATTTTGATCTATGGCCTAACCCTGACTGGCTGAAATCAGCAGGAGCTTCTCCTTTTACTTCAGTAGTGCCTATTCCAGCATCCTTCTCCTTGGGCTTTGAGCACCTGACCAAAAGGTACAGGATAGGAAGCTTAGGCTTCATCTAGACCATAGAAAAAGAGATTGATGCTACCCACCCAAAATCTAAATAACCTCTGGAATGTCCTATATTTCTCTATTGATTTCCTATCTCTCTCCATTCATTTTAATGAGTGTAGGGCAGTTATATCCCTAAATTAGTTAGTTCAGTTGTGTGCCAAAAGTTATAGGGCCCTTGTGCTTAACCTTGTTTGAATCAACATACTGCATCAGAATCCCTCTTCTCCCGAGAAACCAGACTTTTTCTTTTTTTTAAGAAAACATCTGTAGTTTCAAACCCACTTTTTTTTTTAAGATACAAAATTTAGCAATTACAAATAATTTTAGTTAAAAAATGTTTCATATTTGCGCCTAAAAATACCCTGAGTATTGTAGAGATAATTCAAACAACAGTGCTGGTTAAGTAAATACACTCACAACAGTTCTCAAGAAACATTAGAACTGAGAGTAGTCTATCCTATACTGGTTTTGTTTCTCTAATTACTACAATAAAATAGCAAAAAAAAAAAAGGCAGCACTTATTCTAACACCGAATTTGTACCTAAAATTACCATGTACATAGAACAAATTGGCAAATTGTTATGCTTAGACAACTAATACAATGAAGAAATGCTAACTAGTTTGTGGTAAGACTGGTTTTCCTTCTCTTTCTCAATTGCTGCATGTTCTCACACTGCCTGCTCCATCTGGATTAAAATTGCTTTAATGACTTGCATGAATGGCACCAGAAGTTAGCAGAGCTCACAAAGTCTCCACTGAGATTGTTGCTCTGCATTTTACTTCTGTTAACAAAATTAGATATGAGTTGCCTGTGTGTCCTCAAAGGGGTTGTTTCTTGTACACTGGGCTTCCCACAGAACATAAAAGCAAGACAGTGCTTTTCAAGAATTGTTCCATAAGTGATAAATTACACAATTTTCTTTAGACTATTAATCACTGAATAATTTACCCAGAGGATAATGAAGCATACCTCAATAAAAAATGTTTGGTATAATTACAATTTTATTCACAAGTCACTTAGTTTATGCTCACTGATGGTATTTTGGTGGTGGGTGTTTGTTTTTTTTTTTTCCCCAATTACTTTGATTTTCCCTACAATATCAATTCTGAACTTTGCTGTCTGCCATTATAATTGAAAGGGTAATGTGAAAACTCTGGTTCTGGTTTGCTGGATTCTACTGCATCATGATAATAATTGAGGATAAAATGCTTTTCTCACATCTTGATATTGTTATGATTCTTTTCTTAGACAAGCAGGGCTCTTAATGTCCTCACTGAACAAAGTTTAAAGTTGTTGGCTTAGATACCATTTTTAGTGAAGCTGCAGCAAAGTAAGTATTTATTTTTGGATTAGAAACTTTGCTTCTGTGCTGAAATTCATGTTAAACCTCAATGGCTATTACTCAATGGTTTATATTATTAAAACATGGGTTCCAGAGGACAGACATGGTGTGACTGTCGACACTATTAAGTTGCTAGCCTGCTTTCTGTCATGGTAATGGGGTGGTGTGGTTCTATTGGACTTGTCCAGAAGTCAGCACAGATGAGAGGTCATTTTCAAAAAGCTGGTCAGATACTACTTTCTCTTTTGTAGGATAAAAATTTTGGCGAGACTGACACCAGCCTATCACACCACTCGGGCTCAGGATTAATAATCAGACCATTATTTCATCTTTCTGCTAGAGCTGTGGCCATTTGATCCCTGCTTGCTCTACCTGAAAGTTCTTCCAGAGCTAAGGAAATCTGAGGTCTTCAGAAGAGACCTAGTTTGAGAAAAAAGTTGGGAATACTCTATTAAAAGTAGTTAATCTGCTCTTGCATTTCCAGTGACATGTCATCTGTATTATAAGTGTATTAACAAATGCAAGACCTCCCAAAAGAGATTTTGTGGAAGCTGAGCATGTTGAACTGAAACATTTATGAAGAAATATCTTGACAATAGCCCAGTGGTTAGGACACAGGTTCCCAGAAAGGAAAACCTATTTTTCACCCATCTTGAATACAGGTGGGTTTGAATTCAAGGTGTTTATGCTGTTAATGCATTTTATATTAGGGAGGGAGGAACAAACAAACAAACAACCAACCCCAAAACCAACCAATCAAGAAAAACCCCAAACACCACTATTAGGTCAGTGTGCAAGCAGCAGTAAGCTGTAGGCTTCTGAACAAAGCTTAATTTTGTTTGGAAATATTGTTCAGATTATTTCTTGTTCTTGACTGAATGGGAAATCCATCTGTCAAGACAAGTTAAATCTCGTTTCTCTTATTTTCCATTGTTCCTCTATGTGACCTTCACCTTCGTGACCACGGGGCTCTCTGGTGATGTGGGCTGAAGTCCCTCAGCAGGACAAGGTCACACTCTGTGCTTGTGCTCTTGCCAGAAGACTTCTCTGCAGAGCACAAGTACTGCCAATTCCTCTGCCCATTTTTTAACTCAGTTCATCTCTATCAATATCTAATCAAAGTTGATATTCTGTTGTGGGTTCCTCGGCTTGAGTCTGAATTGCAACAGAGTATTAGAGCCTGAGTTGAGTGTTTCTGAACGTGTGCACGTTAGTGAAGACATACAAGACATTCAGACCCACCAGAGAGGTACGAGGGAGTTCTGTGTGGCCCAAGGACGAGACTGTGTTGGGGGTTAGGCCATCTGACCTGTTTGCATCAATTCTTAAATCTCAATCATCTGAGTTTCTCAGACCTTAGCCGCAGGCTGCATCTAAATCTGGCTGCTGTCAATGGAGGCACTGATGTTGGGTGGCACTTAGTTTTATACGAGTTACAGCAGGCATGTCTTGAAAACCTGTATCTGAATAAATCAATACATTGAACATCTACTATTCAATGAAAAAAGTCCTGCTGTGTGTGAATGATTTTAATTTCCTGTTTGAAGGCTACTATTTCACTTAGTGAGCAAGCAGCAAAATTATTTCCTTTGACCAGTTCCTAAGCCCAGAACTCACACTGGACTTGAATATAAGCCTGAACCAGTGGTGATAACTTTTTGTCATTGTGCTTTCTGCTATGTTTTTTGCATCCATCTACACTTTTAAAATTTTTAGATGTGTCAGACATAGACCTACTCTGGAGGAAATAAATGCTGGTATAATACAGATAAAAGTCAGTAATGAAACATGTTTGGATTCACTTTGCTTGCTTTTTGAGAGCTCATTGCAGTGACTGCATAGTCACATGCATAACCAACCTATATCTTTTATGGTTTCAGGTATCTCTGTAGTATCTCAGGACATGAGCAATATGTTTGTGCTGATTCCATCTGAAAGCATCTTGTACCATTGTGATTTATTCCAGTTATTCTCAATAATGTCTTGCAAAACATTCTCCTGTGAAGAGAAGATGAAGGGCGATAAATATTTCCAAACATGTTCAACACTGGGAGAGGGGCAGAAGGAGAGAGAGGAGGGAGAGAGAGAGACACTGCTACAGGGAGAAATAAAAAGAGAGAAAAGGGGAAAGAAATCTGATCTGTTTTCAACAGGCAAACACAACTTGCATGCAAAAGCTTAACGTACAATGTTTAACACACTGTAAAATAACATTATTTATATAAACTTTATCATATGTTTCATCTTTCAAATTTTATTTCACAATTGGTCTTGAAATATCCCTAAGGTATTGTCTTACTTGGAAAATGTTATTTCAATTAGTTGAATATCATTCTTTACAGGATTCAGGTCAAACAAGGGGCAAAACTAAATCCAAACCAAACAATATGTGTCTGCAATAAATTTCGGTTCCTGAATTATTCATACATAATGGCATAGGTGACTCTTCAAGCATTTTGAATTAACTAGAATTGATTTCTTACTTTTTTATGCCTAGTTGTACAAGCTTTTTTGTACTTTTACTTCTCCTTAACAAATAAAGTATTGATTCAACTCCACTGAACATGTTTTATTTAAACTTTGCCCTTTGTCAGCAACTTAGTCCTCTACCCAGAATTCTCCTCTGTGACTTTCCATTGTCTCCTGATCTGGAAGGTGAAATATACTGGATAGACTCCTTGGTATGACACAAAATATAAAATACATTCCAAATTTGCTGGGAACAGTTACAATACAAAGCACACACCACACACACTAAAGCACTTACTGCTCCTTTTCTTGACTAGACTCTCTAACTGCTCCCTGGGAAACTCAACAGCTTAAAAGTTAAATAAAGAGGCATACAAACTACAGCCATTTCTTCCAATTTTTTTTCTCCTATGGCTAGTTTATTCTTATTTCAACCTAAAACTAATATTATATGCTGAACTTGTATGCTTTCTCACTCTCCCTCAATTGGAAGGGGAGAAAATAAGGAAGTTCATGGTTTGAGAAAGGGCAGGGAGATCACTTACCAATTACCACCACGGGAAAAATAGAATCAGCCGGGGGAAAATTAATGCAATTTTCAGCCAATTAAAATAGAGCTGGACGGTGAGAAACAAAATCAGACATTAAAACATGTTTTCCCTCACTTCCCTTCCCCCCAGTCCCACTCCCCCCCTGCAACTCCTGACTCCTCTGACATCTACCAAAGCTAATAAAAATTCAAGGTAATCTTCACAAAACCAAAAGATTTATTCATTTTTTGTACAAATTTTCATTCTGCATATACCATGCTCCCGGTCTTCCTTAGTCCAAGCTTATGTCTACGCACCAGCAAGATGTTCCAGGAATAAGTTCTGATTTTTCTGTCAGATTTGAGAAATGGAGATGACTGATTATGAAAAGCAAATTGATGTTTTGGTAAAATTAAAAGTTACTACCTTCCAAGTGGTAAAACTTAATCACACTGGTCACTATTTCACTACAATGCTAGAATCCATTTGAATGATGTCATTTAAACTGCAGTCTACTTCTTTAAGGTTGTTATTACATTTATGGTAGAAGTAAAATCAGATTATTTCCAAATTTTATTATTTGCAAATGCCATAGGGAACAGCAGTTCACAATTTCTAGATGCAGAGTACAAATCCAGCTTTGAGCATGGTTGACAACTTTGTTGTAATGGTAGCTACCTGTGCAGCATCATATAAAATACAGATTATTATCATCATTACCAAACCATAGGAAAAAACCTGTGCATTCCATTTGCTCAGGTAAAGATATCTGTTCCATAATGTATCCAAAATATTAGCTTTATTCCATACTAAACCTTTTAGCTCTACAAAATGCTAGTCATGGACATAAATATATTTCACCTGCAAAAATTACCTGATTGTAGACCTAAAGACAAGTGAGGACACAAGGAAATCCCACACTGAAAGGAACACAAAGTACCTGCTCTTCACATGCAAGCTCTTCTCCCTTAACAAGCACAGCTACAGAGTATTACCTCTAAACAACCCCCAGTAAAAAGTGACAACATTCTGTGTTTGTACATCCCTTAGTGACACTCAAAGAAGAGTCAGTCTTTGCTGAGGGATGGCAGATGTAAGTATCAAGTGGAAGTTTATTTTAATTGGTGGAATACAGTATAGACATATGTATAACATCAGTGCATATATATAGAAATGTAATAAAATCATAGACATCACCATTATTAAGTACAAAGAAAAAAATGGGAGCTTTACTTTATAATTTCTGTTAGAAAGGCAAAGGCCTGATATCAGATTTCGTCAGATCTCATGTTGGCCTCAGTGAGTTATGAGTCAGGCTCCAGTGTATGATTGTTTTTATGCTCTCAGTTCTAGACTTGTGAATTGTCTGGAAATGCATATAAAGCAAGAAAGGAATTGAGTAATTCTTTCTTCATTTTCCTAAATAAATTTAAAGCATTCATGGCCTTTAACTAGTTTAACCATGGTGTATGCACAAACTTTTATGAATATAAAAGCTTATAGTTGTTTCAATGAAGCTCTAAGAACTCTTGAAACTCGTTAAACTGGCCTCTTTCAGTGGAGCCCTGTGACAGGACCAGAGGCAGTGGGCACAAACTGAAACACACAAAGCTCCCTTGAACATCAGGAAACACTTTTTTTAGCTGTGAGGGTGACCAAGCACTGGACAGGTTGCTCAGAGAGGTGTGGACTCTTCCTTGTCAGAGACATTCTAAAGCCATCCAGACATGGCTCTGGGTGGCCCTCCTTGAGCAGGAGGGTCAGAAAAGATGACCTCCAGGGTCCCTTCAAAACTCAACCATTTTTGAATCTATGATTCTGTGATAAATATTTTCTCTATAATTTTAGTCCATCGAGTGCATTAGACTGTAGGATTCAGACATATATTACCATAAAGCACATATGTTAAAATTTGCCTGAGGCATCAAACCTATTGTTTCCTGTGAAAACTGCAACATGTTTACAGTTGTGCTTTCATCTGTAAAACAAACACCCAGCATGTACCACCCCAACTGCCAGAAGAAATCCTGAAAATTCATGAAGTTCTTGAAGGAAAGTATACGCATTCTCTTTTACACTCAGCAGCCAGAAATGCATGGGATTTTTGAAGCTGTCACATCTTGTAGCTTCTTAGAGTAAGTAACTGCCTCACGAACTGGGTTTTTTTCATAATCTCACAAATTCCGTTTTTAAACTGGATTGGCTTGTGGCCCCTATGCACTTAGTGGAAAGCTGTTTAAGATATCACTTAGATAACTAGAATTCTTCTTCTATTTCCTAGCTTAAATGTGCACCATTCCTTCTCATGTCAACATTGACAGAAAATTTAAGTAGTTCTTTTCCCTCCTTAATGCCTAGCCCTCTTGAGTATGATCCAATACCCACCTAATATTCATTTAGCTGAGTTAAAAGACACTTTTCCAAGGCTCACTTTCTCCAGCATCATTTTGTATTTTTGGATCTCCCTAGCAGCCTTTCTCTGCACTCATTCCTGTCGGAATATATCACTCTTGAATGCGGCTGACCAGAACAGCAGAGAGGATTCCTGTGGGCTCTTCCTGACGTTTTCTGCAGTCTAATTAACAATATGAACCTGGGAACCCAACCTGATTCTTTCAGAGCTTGCATTTGCATTTTTCTTGGCCCGTAACATCCATGTCCCTGGGACATTTTGCAATTCACTGTTCAAGAAGGTAGTGATGAGGCTGCCTGCTTTGGAGTAGCCTACAACTGTGTGTGCTGCCTTGGGAACGAGGATGCTCCTGGAATCAGTCTGTCTTCTGCTTTTCTTCCATTGTGATCCACACCAAGTGTCCAGTCTGCATGGTCTGAGTGAAATCTCAGATTGTGATTGCTAGGACGTGGGGAAGTGTGGGACCCATGCCCACATCACCACGAAGACAAAGCCACACAATGCTACTACAGAGGTGGCCAAGGCAGCTTTCCCCTGAGGCACAACAGGTCTGACCTTCCTCTTGCAAAGGAAACTCCTCTCTAGGACTTGTGTGCATAATGAACTCCCTATAATCCTTTCTCATAAAGGCAAAAAGGGGATTTTTAAAATTTTAGTTTGCTTGTGTATCAAATCACCTGGTGATTTTCAGGAGAAAAATCATCTTGGAGCAGGAAATCTCACGTGTCATATTAAAAGATATGTTTGAAGTAGACATTGCTGGGACTGACGAAGCTCAAAATGATTTGCTTCAGGATGATAATACTGATACTCAAACTGTGTGTTTCTCACTTGCTCAATACTGAAGATTTGTCTTTTTCTCTTTGTGTGTTCGATCATGGACGAGAAAGGAGCAAGACAGAAGTTGTGTGGGCAGTGAAGGAATCCAGTACAGAGACTGACGAGGGTGGTAAGTAGCACAGTGTAATAGTGAGAGCTGGAGAGAGAAAGCACAAATGTGGTACTTATCCCTTTCTCCTTCCCACTTCTTTCTCTGATGTTTTGATATTACTGAAGTACAAAGAAAGTGCTGCTAAAAGCTGTCATTGGTGTACTCTGAAAACACAATGGAAAACAGCAAGTAGTGGGCAATCACACTGAGTTGCTAATTAACTTGAACCAGCTTAAAATAAACTCTGTACAATGAAGTTGCACAGACTCCAGCAAAGAAATTAGCCTCCTATGAATGTTTCTTCCTTGATGGCAGCAAGGTACAGTAAGAGAGTTTTACTCAGATCTACTTGATGAAACTTGTCCTCCGTTGGACAGTGCAACTGCTTTCCTCTCACAAGTCTTAACCCTTAAATTGGAATCCACGAGGTGTTGAATCAAAGGTTTCATTTCAGAAGGAGAAGACAATAACAGATTTTTCCTGTTTCCTTCCTTTGGCTTGGGATAGTGTTTCAAATAATAGCATCTCCTAGTAAAGATTTAATTCTGTTAACCAGCCTTTGCAATTGTTTCTTGTTCCATGTTTCAGTTTCCAGAATATACAAGAAAAGGCTGATATTTACAACAGTTGGTTGGTAATTCATTTTTACCATCTTTTTTTTTTTCAAATAACACTGATTTGTCAGAACCTGCATTTCTGAAGGCAAAAACATATTTGACTGATATCTTCAGCCAAATTTTGAAAAATGAAGTTCTGGTTACTACAGTATATTTCTTGAGACATTTGTTTCACCTCAATTTAAAAAAAAAAAAACTTTTTTATTTTGAGTTTCTGATTAATTTATATTGTCATACATGCTAGATTGATAGCAAATACTTTCTAATTTTCAAACTGAACTGTTTCGACTTACCCATTTATATTTCTTCCTTCCTAGGGTTTCAATTTCCTTAACATTTTGTACATACTGAACATTTTGACTTTTTTGTCAAATTGTGACTAAAAGTTCAATACACTTCTTATTTCTGAAACTTTTGGTGTGCTAAGAAAACTTGTTTTTAAAAATTGAGCTCCCACAATTGCCTTCTCTTTAAAATTGCTGTGGTGCATTGACTGGTACGAGGTGCCCACCAGGCTGCTCTGTCATTCTCCTTCTATCCTAAGGAAATAAATATCATGGATTTGAGATAAGGACAAGCATATCACTCAACAATTAGCATCAGGGGCAAAACAGACTCAGCCTGGGGAAATTAATTTGTTGCATATTAAATGGAGTAAGATCGAAAGAAACAAAAACAAAACGAAAAATAATTTGCTCCACCTCTCCCAGGTTCCACTTAACTCTTCTACCTCCTTCCCCAGGTGTTGTAGAAGGATGGGGAATGGGGGCTCTGTCAGACACAGCTTTTGGTGTCTCCTGACAGAAGCCACCCCTGCAACTCCCAATACCAAAATCTTGCCATGTAAACACAATACAGCTGCTTTAAGATCCATAAATGAAGACGTCTGACTAAGAACCATGCACTTTCTCCACACTGTGGAGAAAGTGTGTGTTACACCAGGCAGCTTCAAAATCTTCTGTTAAGTCCATCTGGGGATCGATGGCACTCGTGTCTTACACACTTGCACAGCAAGTGCAGACCTGCAAAGCCCTCCTTGCCATGATCCCTGACACAGAACCCTGCAGCAGCACGGGGACACTTGCATCCATACTTGATGTCCAACTCTCTTGGCCATGTTCTTTACTGGGAGTGCTAGCATCTAACTTGTGTCTGGGAATGCTCTGGGAGTGCTGCCAAACTCATGTCAGGGACTGTTCCCTGAATTTAGCAATGTAGACAATTGAATTCCAGTGCTTGGAATTAAGGCCAGTGAGGCCTCACTCAGTTCACAAGCTGACAGGTTGCTTTGGAGTGCTGTTTGATCTTCCACCATCTTTTTCTAAATGTTCTTATTGCCTTGTGTGGTGGTGGCTGGGCCTGAGGATGGGCCAGCCACT